>PVKS010007000.1:0-75249 GCA_004027875.1 Aplodontia rufa | reverse complement strand
TTTTTTTTTTTTTTCAGGGCTGAGGACCAAACTTGGGGCCTTGCGCGTGCTAGGCAAGTGCTCTGCCATTAAGCTAAATCCCCAACCCCTAAAACTCCATTTTTTGAGCTGGCAGGTGGCTCGGTGGTAGAGCGCTTGCAGGTTTTACTCCTACTTAGCATGCGTTGACTTGACTCTCATCAAAGCCAAGAATTCATTTATGCTGGAACTGCATTCAGAACAGCATGCTATTCAGTATTTTATCTGGCAATTCTACTACCTTTTGTCCTGGAAGGTATATATATACACACATACACACACACACACACACACACACATATATATATATATATACACACATACATTTTTTTTTTTTTTTTGTAATCCTTCCTAGAGGTGTCTCTTACGTGATCATCACCAGATAATGCCATGAGAGCCCGGGAGGGCTAGCTTGGAAAGGTTTCCTCCAGGGATTTCTTTTTTTTTCTTTTTAAGAGAAGGACGGTTGAGAGAATTAACTTTAGTTGTTCTTGTGGCTTTGGTTACTCTGACACTTAGTTGTGTATGTGGTGCTGGGGTTTGTGCATGCCAGGCAAGTGCTCTAACCGCTGAACTACTGCTCCAGCCCCTTCCTCCAAGGATTTGATTCTGCTTCTTCCTGCATTCAACAAGCATCCTCATCTCTCAAGCGCCTCAGGATGCTCAGACTCAGTTTCTCCCAGCTGTCTATCCCGCCACCAGCCTTCCTTCCCCTGACCACTTCCCAGTCCTCATAGCTTAGCTTTGGGCGTTAGGTGGTGGTTGGTGGGGTGGAGTATGCTACTTCATGAGCAACGCCTCAGCAAGTGAGACCTAGCTGTCTAGATCTCTATGCATGCTTCTGAGGGGCCCTGCTTACTTATGCCTGAGTTTTTGGTACTAGGGATTGAAACCAGGGGTATTTTACCATTGAGTCACACCCCTGGCCCTTTTTGAGACAGGATCTTGCCAAGTTGCTTAGGGCCTAAGTTACTATGGCTGGCCTCACACTTGCGATCTTGCTGATCTTCAGTTGCTGGGACGTTGTGCCCCAATGTGGCCGGCAAGAGGTTCACTTTTAACGTACTTGGTTTTGTTGCCCGGCTCGAGTTAAGCATGCGTATTTTATGAACTACACTTTGACAGCTTCAGCATCTTTCATGGCTTTCATTCTGCACTGTCGCCCTTACCTAAGCTTGCCTGGAAGTTTGATTTTGTTTTGCATTGATTTTCTCGAAGTGTGCATCAAGTGAAACTTCAACACGGAGCTAATGAATTTCCACACCACGTGTTCCTAACCCACAGCATTGACATCACCGAAGCTCTGCCACTTCAACTGGCTCTGCCCGTTCCGCTCCTTCCTGTGAGTGGATTGGAGCATGTTGTCAGGTGCCAGGTTTCTTTCATTCAGCGATTGTGATAACCATGTTCTCACTATGTAGTATCACAGCTTTCTGTTGATGACGTTGTTAAACCTGTTATTTGTGGACACCTTTTTATTTCTATTAGAAACACTTTGCTCCCTTTAGGTAAAAATTGGGGGTCATAGGAGTACAGCTTCATGTTTTCTTAAAGCCTGAAGGTTCCAACGCAGCCGCAGCATTTCGCCTTCATGGGCTGTGTGAGGTGCACCTGTTCGCACATCTCCATGTGGCATCCACTGGGGACGGTGGCATCTCACTTAGGCCCCAATGCTAAGCACATTAAGCATCTTCTCATGTTTATCTTCTGTGAAATGACACATCAATTCTCTGCTAATTTTTAGAAAAGCAAGATCCTGTAGATGTGGTGTAAATACTTTCTCCCAGTGTGCGGCCGCAGTTTTACTTTTAACGCTCTTAATTTTCCTATTTTTTCGTTTAGGATAGTGCTTCTTGTCAGCTCTTAATATTTGCCTACAAAGACAGCATGTTCTGCTGCTGGATCTGCAATGCTGCTCTTATCATTAGGTATACGATCCATGTTCACTGAGGTAGTAGTTTATTCGTATTCGTATTTATGTCCACTTGCCCTATCACACTACAGTTTCAGAGTGCGAAAGAAAAAATTCCGTGTGTGTAATTTGAGAAAGGATAGGCTGGCTTGAGAGGCTGAGGCACAAGGATTGCAAGATCAAGGCCAGCCTCAGCAAGTCTGTGAGACTTGCCTTCTTTACAGGAAAAAAAAAAAAAAAAAAAAGGCTGGGGATAGTGCAGTAATAAAACCACCCTGGGTTAAATTTCTAGTAACCCCCCCCCAAAATAACAACCCCCCCCAACTTATATTGGAGAATCTTGAAAGCTAAGATTCGAAAGCAGTGGCTATTTACTCTCAACGAAGAAAGACTTGAGAAATTTAGGTGATACTTTGAAAAACTGAGGGATTAAAAAACAGAAAAACGGGCCTAATACTAAACTGCTAACCTTGAGATGATGAGCTTGTTAAGATGGAGTTTAGAATCTTCGTCTACTCCTAGTTCCAAAAATCTCAAGAAAGTTACTTTAGGTCAATTCACAGAGGAAAAAAAAGAATTATGAGTTATTTATCCCAAACTGTGCTACTAAACCACTTGATCTATGCTTCACCAAACCCCCTTCTCCATAATCAGCCTGCAGAATGTCTACATTTACAAACGGTTACAAAGCATAATTAAAATATTTCCTCATGCAACTCTCCAGAGCCTTCTAAAATTAACCTCTATGAAAAATTGAAAACTAGATCACTTCCAGACGTTCCCGAGGCTCAAAAGGTGGCATAACCAAGAGCAGCTCACGTGGAACAGCCTAGTATGTAAGACTGACTTCCTGCGATATCACTTTTCACCCTCTGGGGGAAAACCCTGGTGGTTCCCTATGTAAGTTAAGGTGTTACAGGTCAGGGTCCAAGAGTTCACACCTTCTCGCCTTACATTCTACCTTCCTCATTACTCGCTGGTGTGTTCCATTCTGAGCTGATTCCTACAGACCTTTCCTTTAATGAAGTGTTCAGAAACGCCGTCTCAAGGTCATGGGTGGCATGAGCGACCTAGGAGACACGCAGAGCACCCAAAGGGAGCATCCCCGTGGAGATTCACACCCGTGTATGCAATCGGTAGTTGCCAGGGAACCACAGAGAACCACTGCGGACACACAGCACTCTGCTGTACGAATTTCAGCTGTCTGTGTGGTGCAAAAAAGGTGGGGATGGGTGGGTGGGGAGACACTCACTGCTTTGCTCGCTTGCCTAGGTTTTGATGTCACACTCGAACTCTGAAACTCATGAACTTCCTTACTCTGTGCTAGGTCATTTGGTAATGAATACACGCCAGTTCAAACTTGGATGTGGCTGACCCACACGGGCCTCAGGAGTTCTTCTGTCAGTGTCTTTGGTGCAGAACAAACATTTAAACTTTATGTTTTGAGATAAGATATGTGTCCTTGCCTGTAAGACTGAGTCATGTTAGGTACAATTCAGGGAATATTAAAGAATAAAAAAGGGCAGGAGCGGTGGCTTGGCGGTTATGGCGCTTGCCTGGCATGTGCGAGGACACAAGTTCAAACCCCAGCATGATGTATACAACAAGGTGTCCAAGGAATGAAAGCCACGTGAAAAACTAAATAAAATTCTGTTTCTTTAAACAAAAAAGAAAGTGTAATAAAATGTCAAGCGGGCAGGCACCTGTGGCCCTTTTCTCTGTGGCACAGTTGTATTTCAATCTAACATGTGGATACATTTGGTTATTCTAACAAGTTCTCAGCTCCGTATTCTTACTATCTTTAACTTTCCTAAAAGCTGGAATTAAAATGAAAAATCGAAAACGTTACAACCTTGGGGGGTATAAATAAATCTAATAACCTGAAGAGACCCCAATTTCGTGAATGTTCTCTGTAAACTGAATTCATTTTGATACATGAAAAGTACAGGACTTCAAAGGCCAATAATCCCGTAGAAAATACAGAAGAATGGATATCTTACCAGAGGAAGATTGTCATCGACCTCTTCATTCCTAGAGAGAGGTGCTTTAAAAAAGGTTTACGGAAGGACACCTCCAGTAGGACCCCTGTACAGAGCAGCCCTGCTCAGGACCAATCAGGGGCAGCCCCACCTACCGTTGCCCTTTTGGAGCCTATTTGAGCCCTGCTGGAAGGTGCGTCTCCATTTTCAAAGGTTCAGATTTGCAACCTTGACCCTGGAACCAAAAGGCAGAGCAACACCAGGACCCAGGCAGAAATAGCATCTGGAAGGTGATCATCAAAGAGTTGGTGGCTCATCTGACCGTTTGACTTGCAAGGAAAAGCCACCTGAGGAACTGCCTGCTTTCCCCTCAGGAAATCTCAAGTCAGATCCACAGGAAGCTCTTGTAACGCTAAACGTGAATGGTCTCAATGCACCAATCAAAAGACACAGGCTAGCAGACTGGATCAAAAAACAAAATCCAACAATATGCTGCTTATAGGAAACCCACCTGATAGCCAGTGACACCCACAAATTAAGGGTCAAAGGATGGAAAAAAAATCTACCAGGCATATAGCCCAAGAAAGCAAGCTGGAGCTGCAATTCTTATATCTAACAAAGTAGATTTCAAGCATAAATTAATCAAAAGAGATAAAGGCGGCCATTACATCCTAGTAAAGAGAACAATAAAATAGGAGGAAATAACCATAGTAAATATATTCTCTCCAAACACCAATGCTCCCAACTACATGGAAAAAATACTCCAAGATAGAAAACTACTTGTGGACCTCAACACAATAGTACTGGGAGACTTTAACACTCCTTTATCACCAATAGATCATCAAAGCAAAGAAATAATAAAGAGATCTCCAGTCTAAACAACACCATAAATCAAACAGACATCAGATATCTACAGAACATTCCACCCCAAATTAGCAGAGTATACCTTCTTCTCAGCAGCACATGGATACTTCTCCAAAATAGATCATATACTAGTTCACAAGGGAAATCTCAGCAAATACAAAAAAAGTAGACATTATTCCATGTATCCTATCAGACCATGATGCCATGACCCTAATAATTAACAGCAATTGCAGAAAGACCTGAGAAGATGGAAAGGTGTTCCATGCTCTCAGGCAAAAACCATGGCACAGAACACACATATATGTGGAGACTGAATAACACCCTATTAAATGAAGAATGGATCCAAGAAGACATGAGAATAGTAATTAAGGAATTCTTGGAAGAGAATGAGAATGAGGACACAACATGTCCTCATGTCCCTCTGGGACAGCTTGAAACATTCTTAAGGGGAAAATATATTGCGCTGAGTGTCCACATTGAGAACAAGGAGAGATATTTAACAAATAAGCTTATGCTCCAATTCAAATCTCTACAAAAGGAAGAACAGTCTAATCCTAAATCCAGCAGAAGACAGGAAATAATTAAGATCAAAGCTGAAATCAATGAAATTGAGAAGAAGAATTGAAACAAAGAGCTGGTTCTTCGAAAAAATAAAATTGATAGACCCCTAGCTAATTTAACTAAAAGGAGAGAATCAAAGCAAATCAACAAAATCACTAACGAAAAGGGGGTGATCACCACTGACCCCCTTGAAATCAAACAGATTATCAGAACACATTTTGAAAAACTATACTCCTCTAAATCAGATAATATGGATTACATGGACAAATATCTAGACACATACAACACCCCCAAATTGACACAGGACGAAATTGAAATGCTAAACAGCCCAATTAATAGGCACCGAAATTCATACAGTAATTAAAAGTCTTCTAAAGAAAAGCCCAGGACCTGATGGATTCTCTGCAGTTTTACCACACCTTTGAAGAAGAGCTAAACACCTCTCCTTATGAAGCTATCCCAAGAAACTGAAAAGGAGGGAACTCTCCCACTTTTTATGAAGCAACCATATAACTCTGATACCAAAACCCAAAAAAGACAAATCAAAAAAAGAAAACTACAGACCAATATCCCCCATGAGTATTAATGCAAAAATCCTTAATAAGGTTCTTGCAAACCACATTCAAAAACACATCAAGAAAATAATTCATCATGATTAAGTGGGCTTCATTCCTGGTATGCAAGGCTGGTTCAACATATGCAAATCAATACATGTGATTCATCTCTTAAACAGAATTAAGGACAAAAACCATATGATCATCTCAATAGATGCAGAAAAGGCCTTTGATCAAATCCAGCACCCATTTATGCTCAAAACTCTAGAGAAAATAGGAACTTATTTTAACTAGGTAAAGGCCATATATGCCAAACTCTCAGCTAGTATAATACTAAATGGAGAAAGGTTGAAAGCATTTCTGCTGAACTCAGGAACAAGACAAGGCTGCCTGCTCTCACCACTTTTATTCAATATGGAGCAATCAGACAGTAGGAAGAAATCAAAGGGATAAGAATAGGAAGAGAGGAAGTCAAACTATCCCTTTTTGCTGATGATATGATCCTATATCTGGAAGATCCAAAAAACTCCACCAGAAAACTGCTAGAGCTTATAAACAGATTTGGCAAAGTAGCAGGCTACAAGATCAATACCCATAAATCAATAGCTTTCCTATATGCCAACAATAATAGGGAAGAAGAAATTAGGAAATGGGTCCCATTTACAATATCCTCTAAAAGGATAAAATACTTGGGAATTAATCTAACAAAAGAAGTAAAAGACCTCTACAATGAAAATTATCGAACACTGAAAACAGAAATTGCAGAAAGACCTGAGAAGATGGAAAGGTGTTCCATGCTCTCAGGCCGAATTTTTTTTCAATTTGTTTCCATTTTTATTGTACGTGGTTATGAGTTATTTAAATCTTGAGTTAGTGGAAGGAGCAGGGGTTTTGATCTGATGGGAAGAGCATTGGGGATGGACTGTCTTCCGGTATTCCTTGAAGCTCATTTGGAGGTCTCCAGCAAGGGGAGGGTAGGATGTGTCCTACTGAAGGTTTGTTGGACAGTCGTCCAGGAGAAAACAGTTCAAATTCTGAAGACTGTCATTTCAAATTGTTTGAAAAATGTCCCAGGTTGGGGATTTAGCTCAGTGGCATAACCCTTGCCTAGCATGTGCAAGGCCCTGTGTTCTATCCTCAGCCTTGGGGGAAAAAAAGGAGAAAAGGAAAAAGAAGAAAAGAAAGAAAAAAATGGAAAAGCGAGGCAGAATTATTATAATTAAAATGGCCATTCTGCCAAAAGCATTGTACAGATTCAATGCAATCCTATCAAGATTCCAATGTCATTCTTGGTAGATATTGAAAAAGCAATTCTCAAATTCAGTTGGAACAATAACAAACCCAGAATAGCCAAAACATTACTAAGCAAAAGATGAAACAGGTGGTTTTGCAACACCAGATCTAAAACTATACTATCAAGGCTGCAGTATTAAAAACAGTATGGTACTGGTATCAAAATAGGGATGAAGACCAATGGAATAGAACAGAAGACTCTGAGACAAAGCCCTAAATCTTTAAACACTTGATCTTTGACAAAGGGGGTCAAAATATGACATGGAGGAGAGAGAGTCTATTCAACAAATGGTGCTGGGCAAACTGGACAGCCATTTGCAGAAAAATGAAATTAGACCCTTATCACTTACCATGCACAAAAATCAATTCTAAATGGATCAAGGAAATAGGAATTAAGCCAGCTACCATACATCTGCTAGAAGAAAAATTAGGACCAACACTCCAGCGTATGGGAGTTGGTAATGAATTCCTAAACAAGGATCCAAAAGTGAAAGAATTAAGAGTCTAAAATGAATGAGTGGGAGGCCATTAAACTAAAAAGTTTCTGAACAGCCAAGGAAATAGTCAAAACAGTCAAGAGACAACCTAGAGAATGGGAGAGAATCATGGCCTGTGATCCCTCTGACAGGGGACTAATATCCAAAATTTACACAGAACCCAAAAACAAGCAATCCAATCAATAAATGGGCCAGAGAGCTAAACAGAAACTTCTCAAAAGAGGACATTGAGCAAGCCAATGAATACATGAGAAAGTGTTCTAAATCACTGGAAATCAGAGAAATGCAAATCAAAACTTTCTTAAGATTTCACGTCACTCCAGTCAGACTAGCAAAGATGAAGAATATGAATAACAACAAATGCTGGAGGGGTTGGGGGAGATAGGAACACTAGCACACTGTTGGTGGAATTGTAGATGGTCCAGCTGCTCTGGAAAGCTGCGTTGGATTCACCATATGATCCAGCTATCCCTCTTCTGGGTATTTTCCCAGAGGAGTTAGAATCAGCACATTACAGTGACACAGCAATATCCATGTTCATAGCAGCTCAATTTACAATAGCTAAATCATGGAAACCAACCCAGATGCCCTCACTGGATGAATGGATCCAAAAGCTCTGGTATATATATATACCACAGAGTTCTACTCAGCTATTAGAAAATGATATTGCATCTACTGAAGGTAAATGGATGGCATTGGAAGAAATCAGGCTGAGTGAAGTTAGTAAAACACAGAGAGTCAAGGGCTGAATGGTTTCCCTCATTTGTGGAGGCTGGACCTAAACCCAGGTTCAGGAGTAAAGTAGACAAATTCATGTTTTAGATCCATAGAACAAAAATGCAAAATGTTAATATTTATGAGATACAGTTGCAAGATACTTCAGAAGATATTTGAACAAGCTATGCTGCATACCTGTGCAAAACGTAAATGTTTAATCCCACTGTCAAATATTTTGAATAACAAGGGATGATAGGAAAGGAGAAGGGGAAATGTTGGAACTAAGATAAAGCAAGGTACAATCCAAGCAGTTATAAATGTCACTGTATATACTATAGCCATATATATATATCACGTTCTTCAAATGTGTAAGAATTATGTCACTGTATTTGGGTTTTTAAGGAACAATATAGGACCCAGAAGAAAGGCAAGGGATCAGGGGACGGGAGGAGAAAGGTAGAGGGATGTGTGTGTGGGGGTATTGAACAAATTGTATTGCTGAATTGTGTGCATCTAGGAATATGTGACAACTAATCGAAACATTATGTAAAACTATAATGCACTAATAAAAAATAAATTAAAAAAAGAAGAAAGAATATGGTTAAAAAAAAAAAAAGGTTTGTTGGATGCCTTCCAGCTGAAAATGGTAATGCACTTTAGTTCTACAGGTAGGACACCTGTAAAACACTATTCTAATCTTATGCCAAAATATGAAGCTACATTATAGGAAAAAAGCCACAATGTCATAAGCGTATTTTAATTTTTAAAATTTTAACAATTCAAGTAAAAGCTAGTTAACATAAATACAGAATATATGCACATAATTTACAGCCATGTACACAAATGAAAGAAGAGCAAAACTCACATAAATGGGCAAAAGTTACCAACTCTTCTTAAAAGTTGACATTTTAGCTATGACGAATAGGTCATCATTTAATTGTTCACACACACTGAGGTACACATTCAAAAAGTTTTTAACGTAACTGAGCAGAACTAGAATTTTCGGTTTCTAACGGGAGTGGCATAAAAATCAATGTATAGACTACTGGGAAACATAAGAACCTGATAAGATATTCCAGGACAGAACATGTACTATATTTTGTATATTAAAATTCCTTTCGAGTCAATCATTTAGAAATGTCTATAATTCTAGGAATGTTACAGTCCTGATTAAATACAGTCAGCCTTTTTCTCCTGTAGAATTAATCAGCCGAAGGTCCCTACACTGCTACCCCTGGGAGGAAGGCATGTAAACAAGGACAGGCATGAGCGACTCTTTGGAAGAACAACAAACTTATTATTTGAACAACCCTAAATCTGCTGATCCCAAAATAATGCTACCGCACAGTGCACATCAGGTTTTAGGAGGAAAAAGGCTGGATCAAATAACCTCAGGATAGTCTATCTTGGTTTCAAAGTTATAAGTCAATGTGGGCCCTTTCTAGTAAGGTTGGTTCTACAAAGTTACATGATGAGAATCGGGACAGGGGTTGGATGGTAGTACTTCACCCTGGCACTGAAAGCACTGTCTGGTATCTCACAACCACAGGAGTGGCACCGTGGTCTCAGATTTGGACTGGGACGTAGGAGACCACTTCTGGGAGTTGCTGCTCTGTGAATGTAAGTTTCAGTACCTGCTGCCTGACCCTGAAGAGGTTCAGAGATTCTGTAATACACACCAGTATGGAGAAAAAATTTCAAAAGTTATCTGATAGAAAACTGATGAAAGCAACAAGTTTTTAAAAAAGTCTCATGGTTTGATATGATATACATTTTTATTTTTAACCATTAAAATTATTTTAAAAATCATCAAAGAAATATTTTAGAGAAAACTTTTGATATAACTCTTTATATGTAGTTTTCTTTTTCTGAATTACCTGTCATAAAGTAAACTATGGCAGAATGTGCTCAGGGAAAAAGCAAACACTTCATTGTTCCTTTCCAGTTGTTGTACAAATAAAGTCTCAGAGTCTAAAATCTTTTCCTTCCAGTAAACACATAATACTTGCTTTAAAAAGCTGAATATAATGTACAAAAGATAAGTTTGGTTTACTAAATATAAACAGAAATAGAATCCATGTTCATCCTGGAAGGACACTGGTTATGAATTCACTACAATGAAACAAGATATTCCTTCGCTGCTGGTTTTCATATCATTCTTCATTTTGGGGGCACAGAAATCAGTAAGATGAGGGAGTGTCCTACATTCAGCACATTGTTTATGATCTTCACAAGGCAAATAGCACTGAGACGGCAAACATTACAGAAGGAGACCTTCCCTACAGATTGAAGTTAGAAACCCGCTGTTCTTTATAGGGGGGAGGGGAGATTCGTATGTTTCTCATAGTAACGTCAAAACAAATTATAAAGATGCTAAATTTTAAAAAAGGTAATAAAACTGAATTTGCCTTTGGTCTCCAAATAGATTGGAATATTTTTAATTCCAACTGAGCACCTCAAAAACATCCAGTTACTGTTGATTATAAGAATTAAGGTGGGGGAATTCAAAAGGGCTTCATTGGTGACAGCTGAGAAAACTTGCAATGGCATGCTGCTTTTCCATAATGCTGTGGCACCAGAGTACCAACAACACTTAGAACATTTAGGAGACCTCCAAGATCCAAGACAACACGCTTAAAACCCAGAAAAGGGTTACGAACACTGTTCCTGCCTGATATATGACCAATATTCCAAAAAATAAAGCAGCAGCAATGAAAATCGTGACGTGAAATTCTCTCCTCTTACTGCCCTCAAAGGCCAAAGTGCATTCATAAGGAGTCATTCTTAAGATAAAAGCCATTGCACAAAATGTAAAATTAAGGTACTGGAGTTTTATAGACCAGGATAGCAACATCCTTAGGCAAAGTCCCTAGACCCTGCACCACAGCAAACGTATCATACGCGCCATATTCAGAACACACTGAAAGCGTTAAGAGGAGCAGGTGACTCAAGAGCAGAATTTAAAAGCTACATCAGCACATTCAGCTCCAACTTGAGTGTTTCTATGAAGGCCATTCAGGAAAACAGGACAGAAGAAATTTTCACCAAAAGGAGCTGTTGGTTTATAAACTGTGAGTCAATTAAGAGTGTTACTTTCTGAATCAGAGGGCCCTCTTCTATAATATTTATACTGTCCCAATGTATTAATATCACATTTTAAAAAACTCATAAGAGCAAAACTGAAAATTACCATTTTTCTCTACAAATATAATCTGTACAGATCTGGAGATAATCCAAAGGTTCAAATTCTTAATGTGATAGCAAGTAGAGAAAGACTCAGAAGCAAAACATTTTTCTACAAATGATATTTTAGGCATGATAAAAGGTGATAGATAAATTCAAGTTCATACCTAGTAAATTACTAAAAAGATATTTCATTCATTCATGAAATCAGAGAAGATTTAAAGACACATTATTCAAGTCACTGAAGTGGCCAAGAATCAATGTTTTACTAGTTTATTCTGCCGAAGTATTATGAGTTTGATATGCACAATTCAAAGTCCACATTATGCTCAAAATGAAGCACCTGTTAGTTGTGGAAAAAAATTTTTTTTAATGCTAAAAGTACACACAGTATTTAGACACAATTTCATTGGTTGTCAATAACGACTGATGCCCAATAGTTAGATTTAAAATACTGTGCCAGGTCCTCTCAGGATCCATCTCCTATTATTGTTGCTACTTTACAGTATTACAGTAACTAAATGCCAGAAGTTAGAAATTTATGACTGTCAATACTATCTTTGGATAGCTATAGTACAACATATAATTAGGGATGTCTTTGTTTAGAAGACTGGAAAAACGCTCATGGAGTAACACTACACTCTGAATGCCATTCATCAACAAGACACAACTGTGTCTTGTGGGCACGGTACAGAAAATGGCAATTTTGAGAAAGGAGTGCTTCTAAAGGCATTTCCTTAAAGGCAGCCAAGGAGTTTTCACATTACTGACAGACTAAGTAATGTGGCATGGTCACCACCTTAGCTCCTACAACCAAACGCCCACTTAGGCATAGTTACATGTTCCCAAGCTACTTTTCTTCTGTCCACCATGCTGGCTTTGCGATTCCACGGTCCGTTGTAATCTGTAGGTCTTCCCTCTTTGCAGCACGGCAGCCTACGCTGCTATCCGTTGAGAAGGTAGACCACCATTTCATAGGTGGCCATCATAATGGCTGTGTTTGGAATCTGTCTCACCAGATGGGTTGTTAGACCACGGTAAAGTGACCCATAACCCTCTTCTTGAACAAGCAAAGACAGTGTCTGAAAAAAAGACCTGTATTTTGTTCCCTCTTCACGTAGTCTTGTTCTTACAACTTCTGTTCAGGAAAGAAAAAAAATTATTTAAATATTCCTGACACCTTGACACCCTCCTCCTAGTCACACTGAGCACATCCCACTCTAGAGCCCAGCTTGACAGTCACTGTGCTGCCTGACTGCATTCGCCCACCTACGTATCCAGCCTTGTTACCTAGAGCTAGTCCCCTTTATAAACTTAGGTCGGCATCTGGGATACACGCTCTGGAGAGCTGCTGGTTGGGTGGGGCACTTCTGGTGTCTACTCCCAGAGACGCGGCTCCCTTACCATGTGGGTATGCTACAGTTGTGGCACATGTTTTTGAGGTGGCAGCAGCGAGCATCATTCCCACAAAATCCGACGCTTCTTTCACGGACTCACCACCATTTTCCACCACAGCAGTCTTACATTCCAGGAGTTTTTGCTTTATGCTTTCATAAATAACAAAATGGATAACAGTCTCTGATATGCCAGCATATGAAGCAGACATGCCCCTGTAAAATCCTCTAAGTCCATCTGTCTGGTACACTTTACGAACACATTCAAAAGCACCCATTCGCTTTTCTCCACGGTTCCTGAAAGGAAAAAGGGAGAATATTATTGATACTGTGTACAAATTTTTAAAATAAAGTAGTAAAGTAAGTGAAATGCAGCAACATGTCAGTCATTCTAATAAACAATGGTTTTAACTCATGAGATCATAAATTTTTTTAAAAAGTCATCTTTTATATTTCCTATATTTTGTCCCAAATTTATCATATTAGCTGGATAACATATACATTATTTATTTTACTGAATGCAAAACACATTACACTGATTTCTCAGTTTCATATCCTGCTCACTGGAGTTCATATAGTGAAGATAACCAATAAACTCCAACCACACTGACCGAACTGCAAGACAAAACAAGTACAAACAAGACAGAAGGAAAAACCCTCACGTCGTCTCAGCACTATTTCCAAGCACACTGAATTCCTGCTGCATCTAATAACACAAGAGATGCTGACGACAACACAGCACAACGCCTGCCTGGCGCGCGCAAGGAGAAAAGTTCGAACCCCAGCACCACTTACGCAACGAAGTGCTGGAGCAACAAAAGCCACATGAAAACTAAATAAAACTGATTCTCTCACTGTCCTTCTCTTGAAAAAAAAATTGGTTTAAATGCTACTCTATGAAAAAGAAAAATTTGCCTACTTATAAATTTTATCTAACCTGCTTCCGATATAACCAAATAAAGCCACAATTAAAACTCCCACCTGATAACTTAAGATTCCTCCAGTTCCATGAACTAAAAAGATTGTCTTTAGATATTGAATGCTGATTTAACAGAAAGATCAATATAACCAAAAGTAACTAATCTCGACCACTAGAGATCCTTTCTCACAACAAAGTAAAAAGGCATACATGTCTGGAAGAGTGACAGGAAGACAGACAAACCAGTCCTGCGCCTCGACTGCACTGTTACAAATTGTAACACGAAGTTATTAACCTTTCACTATTAGCCTTCCCATCCCCTGCAAGCCTGAAGAATGGTGTTAGCCCGTGCTATAATAATGAGGGGAAAAATAATATTAAAGAGGTTTAAGCCACGCTTTTCCTGGATTCCCTGTAGGGTGACCTGTAACACAATGAAACATAACTCTGATGGTCTCACAATAGTGTAATGTGGCCTTCCATGTCACACTCTAACTGTTGGGTTGAGTCTTAATGCACCATACATTTCAGATCTTTGGTTTTTTTTTTTCCTTCAATTTATTTTCTGACCATATAGTACAGCTAGAATTTAATTTAGTGTATAATATGAAGGAGGCATATAATTATTTTTACACAAAAACTTAAGATTTTTCCACATATGTTGAATAATTCATTCTTGTATTACTAATTAGACACACACCTTAATCACGTGTACATGTATGTGCCTTTATCATCTGTAAATATTTAACTCTAAAAGAGCCAAGAACTAAAACTCTTCCATGAACCGAAATGGGCTTCTGTTCTTTCCATTGTTCTATTCTTCTTCTTCTAATGATTTCTTCCCTTTATTTGTGCAGATCTTTGGTCTTAAGCAGTAAATTTTGACTTTTGCTATAACACTTAAGATTTCACGAAAAGGGCTTGTCCAGATTAAAAAAATATGATACTTCTTTTCAAATTTCCAAATAGCATATACAGTTTAACTTGATAAAAAGTGGAAGAGATATTTAAGCAGGTGTGATTCTTAATCATCCGTCAAATCTGTTTTATTTATAGTCTATAGAATGTAACAATACCTTTCAAATAAATAAACACACATTATATACAGACTATTCCACAGCAAAAGCCTAAAATAGTTCCCAACTATTAACATTATTACTATTGTAGCACACTAGACAGGATCTTCTCTCTACTTCAAATCGTCATCTGTCCTCATTCTCTATTCTAATGCCAACAGAAGAAGAGATGGCAAGTTGCAGCTTCCTCTGGCCTTCTTGGTTTCCACAATGAGCCAAGGGCCCTCTACATCAGGTCCTCTGAAGTTTACAATGACTAATTCCTCTGCATAAAAGAGGCTCAAAACACTCCTTGTTGAGGTCTGTCGTGTAAGATGAAGTTACCACAGATGAGCGCTACCTTCCAGTTCCAGGTTCTCTATACGTAAGGTCACCAGATATGAGCAATGATCCTCAAAGGCTCATCTAGACTTCCTGATTATGTGGCTTGCATCTCTTGAGATGCCAATTATAAACACTCATGCAAGCAAAGTGTCACCTTTTGGTTTGGGTTAATATGCCCTTTTATTCCTCTCAGAAAGTCTCACAATGTCAGCTAGTATATCACTTTTGTTTCTGACAGCAGATCTAAGTTTCAATATGAAACAGAACAATATAAAAAGTTCATTAGCCAAACATAGTAAGGGGAAAAAATGGTGAAATGCCTGGCGCTAAAATCTTACTGATATAAATTTGTAGAAAGGATTAGTTAAATGCACTGTAACTAATTTTAAAGAATCGACATACCTTGCATCAAGCTGTAACCGAGTCTTTATAAGCCAAATGGGGTTGGTTGCAGTGATTGCAGTAAAACCTAAACAAACATGTTTAAAATGAACTCCAGTAAAGACGAAGACACCATTAACTTTAAGGTTCTTTAATTATAATTCTATAATTAAAGAAAATGTCTATGAATATTTAAACTATTAATTGATGTTTTACACTTTTATTTTACAATTTATTTAACCACGAACATTTGTCCTTTCAATCTACATAAATTCTCAAATTCTGACCTTAACTACAAGATTCTTTCAAAAGCAAAATCTGACTGTATATAAAGTGCTCTCCCAACCTATTCAGAATACCTGCACCCTCTACACCCTAAACTCGATTCAGAAACCCATTTCTACAGACAAACAAGAGAAATTTTATTCTAGGCTAAAACACATGCACTCTAAAACAGTTACTTAGGGGTGTGATTCTTGTCACAGATGCTCAAGATGAGTTCTACATAAATGGCAGTGTTTGCTAATATTCTGATTTTCATAACATGAATACTTTCTATAAACATATTTAATACTGTTAAAATAATGATATGACAGAGGTAAAGTTTCTGTTAGGGTTAATAGGACAGATCTACTTTTCATACATTTAAACACAAATGAAAACTCAAAAGTTTAAAAGGTTGCAAATTGGAACCTCCCTCTCACTTTCAGAGACACTGAAGCAAGTCAGGGTAGAAAGGAGCTCTAACTTCTTTAACACTGAAGGTTAGGTGCAGAAGACTGGCCCCTAAGGTGGCTCAACGCTAGGCAATGAATTGAGAAATGTGGAGCAGTATGCTTCTAGGCTCATGTGTATCTTTTCTTCCTAATTTTGGAAAAACAGCAGCAGACAAATTGCAATCTTGATGATGGGAGCTTATAAAGATTGCTTCATTTACACAAAACAGGGAGTTCATGTTTTGTCATTTACACAAACATTACAGAACTATTTACGTCAAGATACAGTTATTCAATGGCTTTTAAATTCAATGAAAACTTACATGCAGAAATATATCTAAGGATCTTAACTGTTTTAATATTTTCTATCAAATACTAGCAGATCAAGCACATTATTTTTACAAAGATGGTACTATATTTCACACATTTAATGGAAGTACTTTCAGGAACAAAAAT
Source organism: Aplodontia rufa (assembly GCA_004027875.1). Lineage (NCBI taxonomy): Eukaryota > Metazoa > Chordata > Mammalia > Rodentia > Aplodontiidae > Aplodontia > Aplodontia rufa. The sequence goes on along the minus strand of PVKS010007000.1, from coordinate 58,405 downwards.
GCTGTAACATACTTAAGAATACTTTGTTTTTAAAATTAGTATTATATAATGTGAAACCAATCAAACCTCTTGGTTTTCGAAGTTACTATGGATATAGCTAAATATGGAAAATAATTTTGGTAAACTGTTTACAAAGCTGTATTTAGTCTTAAAAGGTTCTTTTCCCTTCTCTGTTAGACAATAGCTAACTCCAACTTTACTCTCTTAACACACTGTTTTAAACACTGTAGAAACAGCCAGATGTTACACAAGGGATATTCCAATTAAACCTATTTAAGTAAGAAGGTAACCAAAATAAAATTTGGTTGAATAACTCCTTTAATATTTGTAAGAATTAGATAGTCTCCATTTCTCTTTTAATATTACATACATAAACATAAAACTATAATGAGACCAATAATTGTAAAAGCAGTCAGTATTAAAACACTACAAATTTAAAGTGCTGAACAGCGGAGCTGCCAGGAATATTTTTCAGGGAGTGTTTCTTTTCATGAACACATCTTGGTCAAAGTAACGGAAGGAAAACAAAAATATGAAATAGACTAGTTTAAATATGTGTCTTGCATGGCCTGGCTTAAGTGAAAAAAAAAAGTCCTACTATATAAATATACAAATATATATACAAATATGCATATATATATATATATATATATATATATATATATATATAAAATCTTTTTTCTTTTAAACTTCATTTTTCTAAGTGGAAAAGTTAAAGTGAAGATATTCGGACTATAATCTTCAAGCAAGCAAACATCACTAATCTGATGAAATGCCAATTCAGTGATTCTTACTTCTGAAATAAGAACCTGATTCTTCTTTCTTAAAGATTTATTAGCTAACTGCATGTTAAGATTACGGTTCTTAAGTGGAAAGCTGTTCAGCAGCATAAATCAAAATGGTCTACATTATTCCCAGTAGGTGTCTCACTGATCATTCTGTAGGAATTTTAAATTAGGAAAACTAACCTGCTTTGCACTAAACTTTAAAAGCCCAAAACTGGGAATTTTTTATCAAATTTAGTAAAAACTCAACAGCCTAGGTAAAAATTCCCATTTAATTCATTAGACTTCATTTGAAAAGATGAACACCAAAGTTTTTAAGTAAAAGTCCTATTCTAAAAATATAAATTTAGTACCCAAAATTGAGCCCATAATATTTTTTTCCAAATCACAAAATTTCTCAATTTTAGATTGGAAAAAAACTCCACTTACTTATTTGTATACATATGTATTTATAAATTAAATATTAGTATGAATAAAAAATTTAAGGCTCAAAATTGTAGTTTTAAATTATTCTCTGTGCATAGACAACATAAGAGACAATGTCAGAAAGCAAACAACAGGTACTTCTCACTTAACTAAACTTCATTTCCAGCACAAATGGGCCTATGTATAACAACAGGTCATATTAAAATTTAGGTGAGAAAATGTTATATGTTCCCTTATAATTACTATATTAGTAAAGTATGCTTACTATATAATTATTTTGGCTCAATTCTCCCAATAATTAGAACAAATTCTTAATAAAAATACTAGCCTAACTTCCAGCAAGCTATGGGGTTGGGTAAAAGAATCTAGGCATAACCTAGGCTTTTAGCTACTGATCCTTACCAGTTAAAACTAGTTGGTCCTTGAATTTGTGCTATTATGTCCTCTTAACCAAAAATACTTCAATGAACTAAGTAGATTTTACTAGGCTAACTGAATCTAGAAAAATAAAATCCACTAATCAAAGAAAGGAAACAAATGGGGAAAGACAGGAATTTACCATTAACTTAGATTTGGCCACAGCCAAACCCAAACACATCTTCCTACTACTTCCTAGTGGGCATATGCAAAGACATTGCGAACAGTGGTCCTAAATTTGGGAATTACCTATTACTTTTAATTTTGCATTTAGCTTTGTGGCATTTTGATAACATGCTAATTGATGCTAATTTGGGGCACCCAGGGAAACACTAAAATGGAGATGAGACCAGGAGGAATCCACTTGTAAGCCAAGAAGGATTAGTACGGCTCCACAGTTAGTTAACGAAAGGTGCCAACACAATGGCCATACTGTTAGTGGTGTGGTTAGTGTTTTATTTGAAAGTTTTATAGTCTTTTTTAATTTAAAAAAAGTGTTGCTTCATATAAAATTCCATTTGGTAGTATACATCAACTAAAAACCTGATAAACAAATTTCACTTATAGTAAACTTGCTGAAAATGTTTATTTCATTAAGTGAGTGATACCTGTAGTATTGCATTTTCAGTACTTCATTTTATTTCAATTAACTTCTGTAAGAACAAAAGTCATGTAATGCCCTAAGAGAAACTTACAATATTATTTAAAATATTAAAACTAAAACAGTAATTAAAACTAAAACAGCTAAGATCCCATATATTGTGTCCTGCATTCATTTGGAAAGTAGTGGTATTAAGATCACTATTTTTGCAAAAGCATAGTAAGCCAAGAATTGACAGACAAGAGGATGAAAAGCACTGCATTAGACTCTTAAATATGTTATGCTAAGCAAGTGAACTACTATTTTATCTAAAGTTATAAGGGCGTTCTGACATCATTTACAACTATGAATAGATATTGTTATCAAATTCTTTGGAGGTCAGGCTGTTACAGCCAAGCTGAGGACCCCAGATTAAATGACTGAAAAGTATCCCATTTTTCCTTCTAGAAGGATTATAAAGGGATTGGAATTAAATGCTTATGAAATAATCAACAATGCACACACAAATTCAGGAAATAAAAATTCATTTCCCGCCTTCTATTCATTCCATAGCTATTATAAAATCCCAGGGTGTGTTTCTTATACTAGAGGCTGCAAGAGACGCTCAGGTCAGTACTCACGAGGTTTAAGTTAGTCCATATTTCTACAGGAGTGACCTGCGGATGGGGAGCATGAGATGACGCGATCTCACTCTTTTCTCGGGAGAAATGTACAGTAAATGCCTAAAATAGACACAGGCTTTTCTGTATCATAACAACAAGCAGTGACCTCATCAGAAACACGTGTACAAATTGAATCCTGCTGGACGGATCTGAGAAATACTCACTGTGAGATCTAACCTTTCAAAAATGTTAAGTTAAAAAAGAAAAAGAAAAAGAAAGGAATCATCAAACTGGGCCATTTTTAAAAAATGCATCGAGTACTGAAAATCCTGCCATTTGTAGCAGTTTGAGTCCAAATACTTACCTAAAAGAAACCAATTTTTGCCTTAAAGAAAAAATGCTAACCTTGTCAAAGGGGATTCTAAAAACAAATATTCAGAGGGGCTCGTCATGTTTCATTTTCCTGCCATTATTATCTACCATGATCAAGGGCTGAAACACTATTTTCTGATCTTTAACAATCAGACTATTCAGCAAATCTTTAGAAAATAAAAATAAAAACCCCACAGAATATTCAAGTAACTTAATTTTGGAACTATTTATATAATCATTCTTTATAAAATAAAGTATATGCTGCCACAATAGTACCTTTCACTTTCTGCACTCTAGCCAGTAATATTGCACATCCATACTTATGGAATATTTTGGATTATTTTGTATTTAATTTCTTGTGTTCTATAAAACAAAACAGGAAGAATGTTTACACATAAACACACAAAACATCTGTCCAAGTATCCATGTGGCTGAATAAACTGCCATGGACAAATATTATTTTAAAATGTTATATATTCTAGACTAACCTTTAGTAATGAACTGTAAGTCAAATAGAAAAATATACCTTGAAAAATAACAATGTATGCTGTAAGCAAATAAAACTCACTAGCTATTTTAAAAACCATAAATATTAATGTTATATTGGAAATTGAGTACCAACGGTCTGTATAACATAAAACTCAGAATTTCCCTTATATTTATAGTGTTACATAAAAAATCTACATTCCAGATATTTTTTTAAATTGAGCAATTTGAAAAAATTTACTATAAAGAAATTTAATACAATTTTTTTGCATACATATGTGCCTAGGTATATACAGAGGTATATTCATTGAAATGAAACACACAGACATGAGCAGATATCCTTAGTAGCTAAGATAAACTTAAGTCTGACTAAGGTCATACAGGTGGAAAAAATGGTACGTAAAAACATTTTTAAAAAGTCAACATTACTTAGTATAATTAAATATTCTTATAATTGGAAAATTTATTTAATACATAAAAACTTATAGGTACATTTTAGAGACCTAAAAATTGGAATGAAAAGACTCGCTTTAAATTAACTGTCCTTTTAATAAAGTTTTAGTATTTAAGGTAAATGTCTGAGTTGATATGGGTAAAATACGAAATGATACTGAATTCAGAGGTTAGTTGAATATAAATTACATACATAGTGCTTTAGTAAAGACTCCTTAATACATGTGCTAGTTGCCGAGGCAAAAATTTCCAGGCAAATCACTGAGTCACTTCTGATACTAAAAAAGTGACAAGGTTAGCATTTTTCCCCTTGAATAGCCAATTTTTACAAAATGATTTCTCACATGACTAAGTATTTCCATCCCCAAATCATTCAGAGTTGGACCTCTAAAATTGATCCAGAAGAAAAAACCCAGAGCATTCTGGTCTAAGATTATTTTAAGAATGAAGGGGGCAAAAAGCTACCTTAGTGAGTCTGCATTGAACCATTCAGTATGTAGGTGTGTATTAACAACCACCACCAAAAAACCCCAAAAAACAAAAAAAACAAAAAACAAAAACAAGGACAAAATAACAAAACAAAAAAACCAAAGAAAAAAAAAAAACTGCAAAGCTAAAATGTTAAAGCTCGTGAACAGTGCAAGAAGACTCTGAAAGCATAATTCTCAGAACAAAGTAACTGCAAACAAACAAACATTTTCAAATTACACAATAAGTGTACAGTGCAGTAATCTCTGAACAAACATAAGGCTATCAATTTGCCAAAATGCAAGGAATTCAAGTTGGGAAACAGTATCAATGTACAGATAAAAACAGTTAATGTTTGTACCCATTTGAGATAAAAGTACAAAATGACAATTTTACTGAATTTCTTTGTACTGATAGACACAGTCGAAAATTCGGATGGAATTTCTAATGAAATAATATGCTTCAGTGAGCATGAAGATATTACAAACCTTCATGTTTGCAATACTTATTATATATTATAAACATTCTCAAAACAACTGTTTATGTGCTTTCTTGGCATCAGTTCTTTCAAAAAGGCAACATTAACAATTCTTTATAATTTTATGGGGTTAAAAATGAAAACCATATACTGGTAATCAGAAATATATTCTGAAAGAACCTAAGGTTATTAGGTTTGTCTTTGCCACTAAATTTTATCTTACACCCAAATTTGTGAGGGGAAAACTCATATCCATATTCAATGTCTGAAAAAAGCACATTAAAAATAATTCTGGTCGTAACTAGAAAATCTGTCATTCTTGATGAAAGAGCTAATTCTCCAAACTCAAATCTATCTACATCAACACTCACTCAGAGTCCAAGCAGAGGCTCACGTAAATTACCTAACTGCCCAACGCCTCCCTATTGGTAAATCGCTATCTTGACTGTTACCACTGTTGTCCCTTCCAGCTTTTAAATTCAACAAGTCAATCGCTAAATACAAAGAGTGTTGAAAACAATTTGTAAGTTCTATGGGTAGATTTATTATATGGTAAAGGCCATTAACTTTTCTGAAATTAGTATTTCCTAAGAAGTTGGTTAAATATGTGGTTCAAACTGATCCAGTTTGCTTCTGAACAGAAAGCGGCTGACAGTAAGACGCTCGTTATTAAGCACATAACTGACACGCGATTTACTGATCATCGGCTGACAACAGCAGCTACAGTCCACTTTATAAAATCACAGCATAATTTGGTTATGGGAGATATGATTAAAACTGTAGAGAAATTCTATTCAGAACCAAACTTCATGGCTTTGTCTAACATGCAAGGCAGCAAATGATTCCAGAACCAGATCAAACCAATCTCCCAGAGTTTATTTTTAAGGCAGTGCGCAGACCTGGGACCAGCTGTTTTAATTCAGAATCATAAGAGCTCCTGGAAACATTTCTACACAAGCATGTACACACAGCCAGTGTCTAAATTTTGGTGCTATCTAGTCTGATTTATGTGGAATGGCAAACGAATTTTTAAAAATACAATAAATACATCATTCACAAAAATTTCAGCAGTTGAGCACAGGACAAAATGAGTACTTTACCAAGAATTGCTGGCACATTTCAGACAGAAGCCAAAACATGCAGCAAAAAGGGGAAATGCACTAACAGAAACTGAGGAGAGAGGAGTAAATTACAGCTCTGTAACTTATAGTGTAATTACGGGTGGAGTCTTAAAATTGTTAAATCACTAGGCATCCAAAGGACAAGGAAGTATGAACATTACATTATTTATATCCTATCACTTAAAGTCCTATTTACAAAAATGCCAATTGACAACAAACCTTACATGAACCTAATCAAATTTGTTTAATACATTTAAACATAAAAATCATCACTGCATGAGCTAATCAATGAAAAGCATACTAATCATCTTAAGTCTTCAACATAAACTCATCAAAATTCAGTATTACGTCTTTGGGTTTCAGAAGGCTTTCAGTCTTTTAGTATCATACATTCATACCTGCCACTGCAGCTGAAATCATGTGTACCTGGGTAGAATCAGGATCAAATACACCATTCAACTTTTCCTTGCAGCTTGAATATGCAGCAAAGTATATTGCTCTAAAATAAAAATTTAAATTTATCAATAAGCATGTTGTCTAATTCATAAGATTTAAGTGTAAATTCATCTTCATAATTTTAGTTTTTTTAAAAAAAGAAAGGGAGGAGGGAGGGAGATAGAGAGAAAGGGAGGGAGGAAGAGAGGGAGAGAGAGAGAAAACAAATTTTATTTATTTTTTTCATCTTTGTTTTTCTGACACATAGTTGTGAATGTAGTGCTGGAGTTTGAACCCAGGCCCGAGCACATACCAGGCAAGTGCTCTACCACTGAGCTGCCACTCCAGCCCATATTTTCATAATTTTAGAATGGAAAAATCTAAAAACAAAATATTAGACACATTCTCATGTAACATCATATTGATTTGTTTTCCACGAATACCCTTAAGTACTTTTTGTATTGACTCATTAAAAAAGACAAATTCAAAGTTCCTAGCATTCATCCTTAAACAAACAATCCTCTGCCCAATACTTGACAGCTACTTAGCAATTGACTAACCAAAACAAAAATATTTGTACAAGATTTTTATGCTTGCCTAAGTAAGGTTGTGAGTTCTGTGCAATGCGAAGGCTAAAGGGAACACACCTAAGTGAATATCATGTGAGCATGCAAAACGTGTCACCTCTGGTTGGAACAGGAGAGTACAGCTGATCCAATTAATTAAAGTACTCACCTATTTTAAGATAATATTATTCTCTAAGCTATACTCTACAGAGAAGGTCACAATTATTATTATTATTATTATTATTATTATTATTTGGGTGCTGGGGACCAGCACCAAAAAAGAAAGAGAGAGAGAATCAATTTTACCCAGGCCTCAGGCATACTAGTCATGAACTCTACCACTGAGCTACACCCTTGCCCCACAAAATATTTCCATCAAACGAAGTCATGCTCATCAAGTCCAAACATGTTTGTGGATGCATGTAAACATTCCATTGAATTTGTAAATATTTTCCATTAACATATTATGACTTTTTGCACCCCCCCCACAGTTGAACTTTCTAGGCACTGAATTATTTGCTTTCTTTAATATTCTGTTACTTCTCAGCAATCCTGACTATCCAATAAATAACAGACAAATGCAAATGGAATGTTTCACTGTTATAGCTTTTTTAATGTGCTTAAGAAAAGGAGAATTCAATAACATAGCCACTAACTCTAAGGGAATTTATAGATTTTTTAAAACAAACATTACTAATTCAACATCTCTCATTCAATCCAATATAAACATACATGTTATCTTCACTATTTTCAACTTGGAATACAATATTCCCCTGAAATCTCAGGTACATTCAAGAGTTTTAAAACTGAAAACTCGTAACTACAAATGTGTAGGTATGTCATACTTCATTTCACCAGTACAAGACTATGGATAATTTGATGCAAATACTATAGTTTCCCCCTTAGGTTATGGAACATTTCCTCTGCATTCAGATTACAACTGTTACAGTGCCGAAACTCTATTACTTTTCCAAACACCCAGTACTATTTCCTGCCACCAAGCATTACTTTGTAAATTTGTTCTGGTTAGAAACTGAAATCCTTAAAAAGAAAATACTTCCCATAAACACTGAAACTGCATTTAATTGTATGTAAATAATTAAATCCAGATGATTTAAAACAAGAAAGACTGTCACAATTTTACTTCATTTAAATTTATTTTTTTCTTACCTGGAAGGGGCCACCCCCACTAAATTGGGGCCTAATCCTCTAAATAAGGAGCGAGGCCCTTCTTTTTCCAAGATCACCCTGAAAGACACAAAAATTATATTTCTATTCAGTTTTCCTTACATATAAAAAATGTTTTCATGAAATAACAAAGTATTGAAGACTGGTAATAAATTTACTAGTGATAATAAAAACTAGGAGAACTCATTCTTTTCTAAAAGATTAACTATACAGATTTCTATGGTGATTTTCACACAATCATACTACTGTTATTTCCAATCTTCTCAATTTTACTATCTTTACCAGAAAATTCAATTCTTAATTAGAAATATAATTCCTTCCTAGTTTTGAGGTCTTATTTCTTGATACTGGACATGCTTAGTACTGCAATATGATGCTATCTGACCATTCCAGTGAAATAATATGACAAAAATCTATCACCCTAATATCCTTCAGGGTACTAGAATTTTTGACTTATCATTTTCTCTCTCCAGTATTATATTGAATACTTGTGGTGGCACACGCCCGTAATCCCAGAGGCTCAGGAAGCTGAGGCAGGAAGATCACAAGTTCAAAGACAACCTCTGCAACTTAGCCAGACCCTGTCGCAGAAAATCAAAAGGGCTGGGGACCTGACTTAGTGGTTGAGCGCCTATGGGTTCAATCCCTGGTGCCAAAAAGCAACTCTTATTTTTTTGGTACTGGGGACTGAGCCCAGGGATGTTTTACTACTAAGCTCCACCTCCAATCCTTTTTACTTTTGTTTTGAGACAGAGTCTTCTAAGTTGCTGAGGCTGGCCTTGAACTTGCTATCCTGCTGTGTTTCTGGGAATACATGCATGTGCCACCATACTCTGCATAAAGAGTTCTTTATGACTAGACAGCGAGTAAAGAGTTGGAGGGAAAGGGTAAGGACCCTGACACTGAGAAATTTCCTATCCAGTTGTGGAAAAAGAAAAAAAAAAAAAAGAATTACACAGAAAAATAATTTAAAAGACCATATTTACAAATGCTGTACAAGCTAGATACATATATCACCAGCAGAAAAAGGGCAAAGACATGTCTACCACAGAAAGCTTTCTGAGAGTAAATTATTCAATGATGTTTCAGAGGTAAGAAGGAATAGATTGGAGAAGAGAGGTGTTTTTGATTTTGGGATACTGGGGATTGCACCCAGAGGTGTATCACCACTGAGCTATATCTCCAATCCTTTTTTAAAATTTTATTTATTTATTTAAGATAAATGGGGCGGGGGGAAGAGAGGAGGAAAGGAAAATCAGTTTCATTTATTTTTTCATCTGATTTTTGTTTCTCTGACACTTTACTAGTGTATGCGGTGCTGGAGCCCAAACCTGGGTCCTCGTGCATGCCAGACAAGAGCCGTAATCCCTGAACCACTGCTCTAGCCCCTTAATATTATTTTTATTTTGAGACAGGGTCTCATTAAATTGCTTAGGCCCTTACTAAGTTGCTGAGGCTGGCCTTGAATTTGCAATCCTCCTGCCTCTGCCCCCCTACCCCGAGTTGCTGGAATTACAGGCATGCATCACTGCAACCAGCTACAAGAGAGATACTTTAATTCAGTTAACAGACTAGGTAAGTCAAGTGATTCTCAAACATCTATATGCTTAAGGAAGATCTCTTAAAATGCAGTTGAATATAAATGCCTGAGCAGAGAGGCAGACTTACTATAAAGCCCAACAGTGGAAAATGACTTTAATTGTGAGATGTTGAAGTAACTTTTGTTCATCCTAATTTTCCACAATAAATAAACAGTACCTCTTTATTGAGTTACTGGGTTATTTAATAAATAAAGAGCGTAAAAAGGGCCTGAAAAGCTGAAGCAGAGCCCAGAGGGATTATTAAAGTTCCTGTGAGGAAGAGAAAGCACAGTACTGAAAAACAACAACAAAGACGCCGGTGTAAGGAAGGGTTTACCTGGTAAAGGTAATAAATGTAAAATCCATATTTAAAACAACACTGTTCTTATTAATCAGTCAGCAGCGTTTGTCTACAAGTGTGGTATTTTAATTCAAAACTGTTAAGCATTTTATTCTACTTATTCGTGTACTTAAGTACGTTTGAGAACAGGTAAGTGTGGTGAAATCTTCTGGCAGCAAAGGTAAACACACTGAATGAGTTTATTTGCTACTAGAAAATAAACACTACCTAAGTTCAAATAGATTAAACTCAAGCACGCTGATAAGGCAGACACACAAGGATCTTGGTTAGAAACTCAACTTTAAGCAGTAAAACCTGTTCTACTCCCTGGGAGTATCATTTCTAATGAACATAACTCAGAATGATTTCCACCATCAAGTTTGTAAGAACCTGTTAGAATGTGGCAAAATATAAATACACGTGGGAATCATGAAGGTAAAGAGACTGAAAGCAGAGTGCTGTGCTCTCACTTCAGGCAATGGAGAGGTCCAGGGGACACGACTCGGTTGACACTGGCTCCAGCCATGGTGTTCAGCTGAACTTCAGAGATATAAAGCGTCACAGAAGATGACTGCAGCCGTGTTTTTACTACTTCCAGAGGACATGTCAGAATAGCTCCCACTGTGCCACCACATCTACAAAAAAATGAGAACAAAACTTATTTTAATTACATGTTCCTAATGCTGTAACTCAAGTGGGCACCCAGAGCTTTGCCAATTTACTGAAGTTTAAAACTTAAGGATTCAGAAGACTAAATAATATTGTAAAGATTCATGTATTTAACTACATATAAACACCATCAATTGCTAAAAACAACTGAGCTTAATATCTGCCCAATAAAAATAATTAGCTAAAAATGATTTTGAAAGGTACTTTTACTAAATTCACCATGAGTCCTATGACACCTTTAAATATCGTTCTCAGAGTTATTTCGTGCTCCCTGCCCACATGACTTGTGGCTCTCTTGAAGCCAAGACCATTATTTGAAGTATAGCCTATCTTTTAAAATTCTATCTTCTAAAACTCAAGAAATGGGTCTTCTGAGCAGCAAGACAGGAATAAATCACTGATGGATAATCATACATATTTCTTCTTACCGTAAATACTTAAATACTCAAGTTATTTCACCTACAAAAAGCCTATCAAGAAAGTTTCACAATCAAGGTGTTAGGTTCAAATGTGGAAATCTATGGAAAACAGGCAGACGAAGTTAAAAATACCCACTGTAAACTAAAAGATTATCAGAACAACAAAATAAAAGTTTTGAACAACTGGTATTATTTAAAATGTTAAAAAAGACATGTAAGCCATAGACTGAATTTTATTTGTTTGTTTATTTTAAAGAGAGAGGGGGAGGGAGAGAAGAGGGAGAGAGAGAATCAGTTTTATTTAGTTTTTCATTGTGCTTTCGTTGCTCCAACACTTTGTTGTGTATGTGCTGCTGGGGGCTCAAACTCGTGTCCGTGTATATGCGAGGCAAGCGCAAATACAAGTAACTGCTGAGCCATCGCTCCAGCTTTTTTTAAATTTTAATTTTCCTATTTTTTATGTTCTGGGCACTGAACCCAGGAGTACTTAACCACCAAGCATATCCCAGACATTTTTAGTTTTTACTTTGAGAGAAGGTCTAAGTTGCTAAGGCTGGCTTTGAACTTGTGATCCTCTTGCCTCAGTCTCCTGAACTGCTGGGATTACAGGTGTGTGCCACCATGTCTGGCTGAGTATTGCTTTAAGAGTGGGAAAATAATTTTCTTCTAACCAATCATATTAGTTATCCAGTGAAGCCCTGAGAACTGCCTTCTAATCACAGAGGACAATGACTCAGGAGAGCTCCTACTGCAGCGAAGCTGACTGATGGCCACCAAAGGAAAAAAAAAGAAAAGTGGCCCCCACCACACTAAACAAATCCACCTGCAGAACTAAAAAATACATGTGCACAAAATACGCAACAGGACAGGACAGCAGGCATGGCAACAATACCACTCCAAATAAGATTTAAAATTAAACAGCATTAAATAAGAATATTTCATAATGATAGGTCACCAAGAAAACAGAAACAAGCCATGCAATTAATCTAAAAGTGAAAATTTTACACAACAAAACTAGTAAAACCAGGGGACATCCACATATAACATGAAACTTAACCTTACACCTTGTACTATATTTAAAAATTAATTCAAAGTGGATCAGAGACTTAAGTGTAAAAACATCATACTACTATAGAAGAAACATCTGGAGGAAAATCTTAAAACTTTGGATAAGAGGTTTCTTAAACAACCAAAAAGTATGAATGAATCATGAAAGAAAAAAATTAGAAATTGGACTTTACCAAATGAAATTTTTCCACTGTCACCTGGGAAATGCAACTATTGTTGTACTAGATATATAATTGTATATAGATATACAACTATTAATGGCCAAAGTTAAAGAGATACACTGCTGATGGGAAAGAAAATGGCACGCCCACTTTAGAAAACGCAATGGCGGCTTCTACACTTAAACATACCACAGCCATGTACCTGTGCAGTACTGACTCGGAAGAAATGCAGAGATCATGTCCAAGACCTGACCACGAATGTTTACAGCGGCTTTACTTTAAATATCTAAGATCTGGAAGTAACGCAAACATCCATCAACTGGTGAACGGCATGCAATCTATGGTGCAACGAAGTACTAATCTACAATAAAAACCAACAACCTGAATGAATCTCAAAGAATCACATGAATTAAAAAAATCGAATTTTCTGACATAATTACCAAGGGGTAGGAAGGGCAGAGGAACTGGCTGCCAAAGTCCAAGGGAATTCTCGGAATAACAGAAATGTTCTATATCTTGATTATAGTAGTGCTCTTTACACATTTGCTGAAACTCAATGAACTGCACACTTATAGGATGGATTTTATTTTATGTAAATGGAATCTTGATAAATCAGACTAAAAAATCCCAAATTATGTGAAAATAAGTAGGAACTGTTAATATATGAACTACCTGGACACATTTTTAGATGTAAAAAATTTAATAATAAGCTTAATATTTGCTTCCACAGGTAAAATACACAATGAGGATGTTAACTGTATAGAGGTGGGGGGGTATAAGTGGGTTGTCCTGAAGCACTTTTTTTTTTTTTTTTTATAAAAAGCAATCCATGTGTAGTATAGTGGTGCCACTCTGGTGTTTCTTATGCTGCTATTTTAAAGTAATTATTATGCACAATAAAATCGTTAAGATTATTTCACTAGTCATTTAAAATTCGTATTTATAAAAACAGGATTAACTCCATTGATTTATCTCCTCTGTTGAAAATCTTAATGTCTGAGGAAATATGCCACCAGATCAGAGTGTACCAGAAAAGATCAGCAGACACAGGATTTCAGTGAGGGAAATGGGAAGGAGCAACCACCTCAGTAAAGAGAAAGGCTTGCAGAGGGGAATGTCAAGCTCAGTTCTGCCACGAAAAATCCCTAAGCAACCCAATGATAGAGAACCATATACTCCAGATGCAGGCAGAGCAAAGACTAAAAACAGGACAGGCTGCCTAACAAAGGCAGCACGTCCAGTGTACACAGGCCTACGGGGAGAGGGGCAGGCAGAGCCCACTCAATGGTGAACTACATTCCTGGGCAGAAGCCTAATTCAGAATCTCTACGCTCAAGCTTAACAAGTATACTGGATGCAAAAATCTCCACACCAAGCTGTACTACTGAGCTAGATGTGGAACTGCACACTTGTAATCCCAAGACTAGGGAGGCGCAGGCAGGAGTATGGCAAACTCAAGGCTAGCCTTGGCAACCTTGCCTTAAAATTCAAAATGGCTGGGGATGTAGCTCAGTGGTAAATCACCCCTGGGTTCAATCTTCAGTACCCACCCCCCAAAAAAAATCCAAAAGAAGTCAGGACAAAGAAAAAGGTGCCCCAAAAGTCAGTGAAATGTTAGATTTAGAAACAGCCAGTCTGGGTGGGATTAGGATAACACATTTCAGAGGGACAAATATCTTCCTGAAGTTACATCAACTAACTATAAACCATATGAAAATACTGAAGAATGAGTACTCACTTATTTAAGCACACATTTTAAATAGGGGTGACTAATGCCCAAGGCGGTGGAGGCACTGAAGTTATTCAAGAGAGAAAAGATCAACAGAATACACAACTAGCTGTGCAGGGAATAGTATGTATACTATCACAGCAAGACAAGCCCTGACTTAATAAAAATTGCACGTTATAACCAACTACACTGAAAGGCGGGAAAAGAGGGGATGTCAGCAGTACAATGTAACTTATCTAAACACTTATCTACCAGAACAGAAAGTTGATGTGTCACATAGGGGGGAAAATGTCTACGTATCACATAGAGCTGGGCATGGTGGTGCATGCTTGTGATCCCAGTCTCAGGATACCCCCTACGCTCCCCACACAAAGCAAAAAAGCGATAGAGCATATTTAGAGGCATGAAAGAAAATTCCAAAATACATAAGAATTACAGAATATTTCCACTAAGAAGTAGAGGTGGGAGAGAGGAACTGGAAAATACAGTTTTTATTATCCTTTGTCAGGGTTTCTCCTTTTCAACACATGCATATATCTATTTAAAAACACAAGATTTAAAATAGAAATTATGTGACTGATATTTCTGGGACCCAATAAATGCTCACATGAAGCTGTATATATGCAAACGATGTGCATAATACGTAAGTACATTCGATTCAGAACTTCAAAATACGATTCAGAATCTTCATCACCTCTTACCACTCCCATTCTGGATGAAGCCATCATTATATCTTATTGATCAGGAAAGGTAGGGGAAAACTGTTCTGAATTGTTATTTATTACACATGTTGTATTTTATGAACTGGTCAATTTAGTGCACAAGATTATGCAGTGTGAGATTTAACTAAAAGGTAGGGACAATGCTTCCTCAACTTTATAATTAAATGGGTAAGAACGCCACTACAATGCTAAAAGTAAGCTGTCTGTCTAAATGAGTCTATTAGACGAGAGTAGGACAATAATTTTAAGCCAAGTAAGTAAAAAAAAAAAAAAAAAAAGTAATGGAAAAGACTGGAGCCTGGTGTGGTGGTAACGACTTTACTCTCAGCTACTTGGGAGGCTGAGGCAGGAGGATCATAAGCTGGAGGCCAGCCTGGGCAACTGAGAGACCCTGTCACAAAATCAAACAAAAAAAGGAATGGGATGTAGTGCAGTGGTATGGCACTTGCCTAGCATGCACTAGGTCCTAGGTTCAATCTCTTGCATCACAAAAAAAAAATAAAAAAAAATGAAATAAATAAAACATTAGTTTTATTCAGTCCCATACAAAGTTTCACAGCATTGAGTACTAATTTAAATATTTTTTAAATATATACAATAAGCAAACTCTTTACACACACAACTTGCATTATGTTTTTAAAATTAGCAAGACAGGACTATGCAGAATGTACTGAGGCTGTAGAATCCAGAGTCAAGGGTAAAATTTTGCAATCAAGACGACTAGCCAAAAAAGCCTAAAATTACCCTCTTATGAGGTACTCAAGCTAACAATCTTCAGTGGGAAGAGCAAATAAAGGAGAGACTTCCTGCTATTCAGCCGTCCTCAGGTCTCAGCGTCTCACCACCCGCACAGGTGCCTTAGAGCAGGCCCTCCTCATTTCTTGCTTTCCCCTGATTCAGCACTGTGTACTGATCTTACAGATTAGTGTACATTGAATATTCTTCTAAGACATTTTACAACTATTAAGACTTTCACGCCAGGTGTGGTGGCACATGCCTGTAACCCCAGCGAGGTGGGAGGCTGAGATAGCAGGACCGCAAGTTCATCAGCAACTTAACAAGGCCTAAGGAATGAGCGAGACCCTGTCTCAAAATAAAACAACTTTCATGGTCGCCAAACTGGATGACAAATTGATCAAATCATCTGGTAAAAATGTAGAGCTAATAAGACCAGTTTTGGGAGTGAGCTATGTAAGAATTTTCAATTGTTGCACCTACTTATTGTTCACTGTGTATAATGGGGGTAAAAACTGAAATGCCAGCAGTCTAGCTACTTAAGCACTTCAGCCTCCTCCTGAGTGAAGAAACAGCAAAGGACACCCAAGAATTTAGGGTTTTATTTAAGACAGACACAGTGTAACCAAGAAATGGCTTACTTAAAATACATTTTAAAAAAACCCACAAAACCCCTGCGCAGCCACATGCACTGCAACACACCTATAATCCCAGGGACGGAGACGGCTGAAGCAGGAAGATGGCCAATGCCAGGCAAGACCCTGTCTCAAAATGAAAATCAAAAAGAGCTGGGCTGTAACAGGGCAGAGGACCCTGGATTCAATGCCCAGAAGACCCATGCAAACAGGTGTCATGAGAGGGAGCTCTCCCACACAGGTACAGCAGCACAGGGTGACCAGCTGGGGGTGGGGAGAGAGGCGAGAGGAAATGGTTCGCTAAGCAAGCACTGCAATTTCAACCGAGGGTGCACAGATTTAAAATCCTATCAGCAGGCTGCCCCAAACTATAGGGACCACTAACTCCATTTCTTCTTTTAAAGGACTTTTAGTAGCTATACCTGGTGGTGGTGAGGGGCATCTTGGGCCCCTCAGGATTCTGTGAAGGAAAGGGTGGGTCAAGGAAAAGAAACGAGATTTCAAGACTAAGTGTCCGACGTGTCTTCAATTTTGAGCAGGTATGCCAATAGGAGACTTGTCTTTAAACAGGCGAAGTAATTCATAAGTGGACAAAACAGCTTCTGATTAGGTCCATAAGACCGGGTGGAGTGGAGAACATATTTAAAAAGGTATTTTGGGGGCTGGAGCGGTGGCTCGGTGGTTTCGGCGCTCGCCTGGCAAGCACTAGGACCCGGGTTCAAACCCCAGCACCACGTACACAACTCAGTGTTGGAGCAACGAAGGCCATGTGAAAAACTAACTAAAGTTGTTTCTCCCTCTCTCTGTCTCTCACTGTCCCTCTCTCTAAAAAAAAAAATAAATAAAAAATAAAAAGGTATTTTGAACTCATTTTTGTTGACTTCAAGCAAAACCTATTCTGTCACACAAATGCAGTGTCTTACTTTGTAAAGTAAAATGAACAGGTTGAAATATTTTGTCATTTTTCTGTCTGCAAATAATACTTCACTGCAATTTACTAGCTAGGGCATTAATCACATTACAAAATAACACTAAAGAAGAGATTTCACTAAAATGTCAGCCAAACTTAAGGGTATTTAGATAAACATGTGGTTTGTCTCTACAATCCTATAAAAATCATTAAGGAAGTCTTACTAAAAATGGTTTCTCTGGTGGTGTATTTGTGGACCGATACTACAAATGAACTAAAGTGTTTGTGTTTCAGCAAGAAACAATACCAGTGTTTGAAATAGCAAGGGACATTTTCTATACACTTGACAGATTAACATGAATTGTTGAAAATAAAAGGGTATTTTTAAAGGTACATGGGGAATTTCTGATGCAGGAAAAAATTAACAGGGTATTCCTATTTTAAATGTTAAAGCAAAATCAAGACCTACTACTGAAGACCAATGTTAGTCATCAAACTTGGAAGAGAAGAAAACTCGTCACACCACCTTCATTCAGGAAAAACGCCATTAGCCTGGGGACTGAAGAACCCCCTACAGAAACAAAATCCACTGAGGTTATGTGGTAGATTTAGCAAAAGTAAATGTACCCTAAGGGCTACTGCTTGTTTCTTTGCTCTCCTTTCCATAAAATTTCAATCCATATGTTGTCTCCGATTTCTCTCACTCCAACCAGACTTGCCATGCAAATAGCTAATCAAAATCACCAAATGATTGTCAAAGTCAGTGGTAACAGTACTCAGACATCTGAAAGTTCATCACTGTGCTCTCCTCTCCTGGATATTGTATGCTTACTTTTCCAGACTTAAGAACACTTTCTTTTTTTTTAAATTGGTACATTAAAGTTGTACACAATGATGGGATTTGCTGTTACATACATACTCACGCACGCACAAAATACAACAATATAATTTGGCCAATATTCCACCTGAGCTTGCCCCTCTTCCTCCCATGCCATGATCCCTTTAGGTGCAGAATATACTTCCCCCTCTATCCTATACCCTCTTGTCCCTCCTCCCCGCTCCTCTTCTCTACTAGACATCATCTATTGATTTTTATTTGAATGGTTCTTTATTTAATCCTATCCTTCCCTTCCCCTCTTCCGATATTTTACTCTAGCTTCCACAAATGAGAGAAAACATACAACTTTTGAGTTTCTAAGTCTGGCTAATTTTGTTGAGCATGATATTCTCCATTCTTACATCTATTTGCCAGCAAATGCCATAATTTCATTCTTTCTTATAGCTCAGTAGAACTCCACAGTATGTATATACCACAATTTCTTAACCCATTCATCTGGTGATGGGCATCTGGGCTGATTCCATAATTTAGCTACTGTGAATCGTGCTACTATATATAAACATTGATGCGGATGCAGAACACATTTTCTTGGCCACCTCTTCTACATCTGTTTTTCTGGCTCCTTTTCTCTTCCTGACTTCTTTTATTGGAGTCCCCAGAGGTTAGTCCTTTGATCTCTCCTACACTTATTCCCCTAATGACATCATCTAAGCTTATGACCCCATCTATGTTCCAATGATTACTATCTCTAGACCCCATGTCTTTCCTGGACTTCCACTGATACATCCAACCATCTAACCCACTGGCCTCTTGACTGTGTGACTTCTCAAACTTACCACACATAAAACTTTTCTCTCCCTTTTCCAACCCTGTTCCACCTGCAATCTTGTCCATCTTGGTTGACAGCAATTCCATCCTTCCAAGTGTTTTTACTAAAAAGCTGGAAGTTATTCTAGTGCCTTCCTTTCTTTTCATCCCTGCTTTCAAAATTTAAGCAGAATTCAAGCCCTTCCTAAAATGTTCACTACCTCCATCCTAGTAAGAGCCCCCATCATCTCTCATCTTGATTACTGAAATAACTAAATCGTCTCCCTTCTTCCGCCCTTGCCCCACATTGGCTATTCTAACACAGTGGTCGCCAGCTTGAAGTCTTAGGATTCCCAAGGTCAGCTAATGGAGGCTTTCCTCGAATTGCCACGCCCATACCTTGGTCTTCCCCTGCCCTTCCCTTCCCTCCAGGTCTCTGCTCAAGCACATCTTCCCACTCTCATTTCCACTGAGGGAGCTCCCATGGTCCCTCTTTGTGTTGCTCCACTCTTCTCTCCCACAGCAGTGAACACCTTCTAGCTAATAACACATTTACTTGACAAATCAACCCTTTCTCTGTTCTGGATAACTGTACATTCTCTGACACTACATCAAAATGGGACGACTGGGAAATTCTTAAAGGCTAGCTGCAATGTGGAACCTGAACTGTAGCAGTGTCAATAAATTTTTCACAATATCATATGAAATCCATTGGTCTGTCTTACACCGTGAATCAATCTTTCATTCACTCATGACCCCACTGTAACATGTATTGGTCATTTGAAAAATACTGGTTAAATGGACTATGCTGGACTATACATGTTCATACGCTTTATTATGTAATATTGTTTATAATTCCTTAGTATCACACTTATCTCATCAGAAACACCCTTAGGTGTTGGGACGCTATCATGCTGGAGGTGAGGAGTCAATTCAAGATTTTAAGAAATCTAATTGTCGCTTTAAAACCAGTATGATCAATGACAACAAATACTACTAGTGGTTTCTTTTAAAGCACTTCATCTTTTGAGGAAATACCTCCCAAGATTCAAGTTCAAACAGTTTATCCATGAGTCTTTTAAGTATGTTTCTCAACGTAAGAGGTTAGTTCAGCTTGCAACTGAAAACAATGACAGAACCTCATTTTGGTATGCAGGAACGGACTTTACGCCTATCTCCCATTTTGTCACACTAAACGTCATATAGATACACATCATACCATACACAAGGGTCAAGGTGTAATAAAATTAATAATCATTACCCTTCTGAGAACACAAACTGGTCTTTAGTTTTTTAACATCTCAGACAGAAGGGTTTTGGGGACTCTCAGGAGTCCCTGACCTACACTGCTGAGCTACACCGATCCATTTACAGGGAATGGTTTCCTGGAGAATGTTCTACTCAGGGTAAGCAATTCCCCCAAGTTTTCCAATTTACTAATGAGAATGAAAGAATATTTTTAGAAGAAGGAGGAAAAAAAAAAAAGGATACCTGAATGTTTGTGTCCCCCCAAATCCATGTTTAAATCCTATCAAGGTGATAGTTCCAGATGGGCTGGGCCTTTGGGAGGTGATCAGAATATGAGGGCAGTGAATGAATGCATGGGATCAGTGACTATAAAAGACGACGGATCAATGGACCCTTCTTCTACATGAGGACACAGTGAAAAAAGCACAAAGAAAACCCTCACCAGACACAAGAACCGGCCAGGGCCTTAATCCAGGCTCTAGGCTGTAAGAAATAAATATATGCTGCTTATAAGCAACCTGATTTACAATATTTTATTACAGCAGTGCAAATGGACTAAGACACAGGAAAAGGAGACAAGGTAAAAGCTGAGAAAATACAAATAGTAAAAAGAAAAAAATTATGAACAAAGTGTAGTGGGAATGATTCATAAATCACACTTCTAAGTATTCTATTTGTCCTGATCTTACAAAGATGCAGGTGAAATTAATTTAAAAATCATAGCATAGGATTTTCTTATTGAATAAGTGATTTAATAATTCAGATACCAAATTAAGCAGTTTCAGAGACATTTGTAATAGTGCTTACTACATATATTAAGTTCTCTCACTGTCCTAAAAGCTACACAGAAGGAAAAAAAAATCACTTAAAGTCTGAAGGTTTATCACTCCCATTCGAGATAATCTCCCCCAATTAAGAAAAAAAAAGTGAAAGGCCTTTTGGTAGACATACGCAGCTGTTAGAACATTCAATGTATAATTCTATCAAACTATTTAAAAACATTTCATATTATTCATCTCTGTACATACATGTATATAGTGTCATTAGAGATACAGCAAAAACGAAATCGTACTTAATCATCTTTGCAGGCTGCCATGATACGCCTCTGTAACTCAATGAATATAACCAATGACCTTACAAACTCTGAATATTAACTTTGGCAAAAGCATAATGGGACCAAAGGGTGTCTTAAAGAAAGCACGAGGTATGCATGTGAGTATATCACCCAGACCCAAGGTCCAGTGCTGAACTGTTTTAAATGTTCTTATTGAAAAGTTCTCTTCCCAGAATACGAAAACTTTCTGAGATCCTGATGCATACCTGAATATATACAATTTTAATCATCAAGAAAATAACCCAAAGGCTCCATGTTAAGAAAGTCCTAGGGCTGGGGGTATAGCTCAGTGGTAGAACCCCAGCCTAGCATGTGCAAGGCTATGGGTTCTATACCCAGCAACCTCAAATTGGTTCTTTTAAAGTATACTGAGTTTAAGCCAAAGAATCTCTGTATGTGAAGTAGCCCGGGCCCATGGTCTATAGAGACCTCTCCTTTTTCCCATGTGGTAATAAAATTAAAAGTAAATTTCACAATTTCCACTTCACACAATTCTACCTGGACAAGAAAAATCTAGCACTTTATGAAAAACATTCTAAAATTAATGCCTAAATTGTCAACTTGGACATATGAATTAGACATTTTCAG
Organism: Aplodontia rufa; assembly: GCA_004027875.1. NCBI lineage: Eukaryota > Metazoa > Chordata > Mammalia > Rodentia > Aplodontiidae > Aplodontia > Aplodontia rufa. The sequence goes on along the minus strand of PVKS010007000.1, from coordinate 36,444 downwards.
TTAATAAGACTGTGTCATCAACACAATCTGCTCTGCATTTCTGCCATGCTGATGAGCACACAGCAGACAGCCATAATTAACACACAACTGAATTTACACAATACAGAACTTGGTAGACCCACCCCCCCTTTTAAGATTACTTCTCCCTCATTTCACGTGGACGAAAAGCTGTTTGACCTTTGGTAAGGGAGTTTATTACTCCTGAGTATTTTTCCATGTTTTGAAGGAACTGACTTAGATGACCTTCCTTTCTTAACTACCGTTTCTCTAAAATACCATAGCATGTTTTATTGAAGTCAATGCAAACACGCATAAACATAAAATCAAAATGAAATGCAAAGGAAGGGAATTAACAACACCTACCTTGTATCAGATCCTAACACACCAGTTCCTCATTTAACACAAAATAACCCTGACTGCTACCTTTGGTGGGAGTTGCTGGGCTTTTAGATACAAAAATCCCTCCATTCTTGTTCTTAAAGATCAAGCTAAACAGAAAGACTCCAATTTACATACATTAATAAAAACAGTGGCTGACGATCCTAATTCAAACTGGGAAATTTGTACAATAATGCTAATACTTATTTCAAATATAAGCGTGCTCTACTTTTAACAAAACTTGATATATGCACCCCCAATGCAGAGTAACAGAAATGTCAGAAGCTACAGAAAAGTCTTAGAAAACATACAGTAAAATCTCATATTTCAGATGAAAAAATAAAAACCAAAGGCTTTGTCCATCTTTTAACCCAAATTTAAAAAAGAGTAGCCAGGACTGGGTCTGTGGGCTCTTTAACTTCAGGTGCTGCAATCACATCTAATTACACGAGGGACTCTAAGCGACAAGACATCTTAACTTTTCAAGATCATATATCATAACTTTTCAAGATCAACATATTTCATATGTTGCTACTGGATGAAAAAAAAGTAAACATTTCAGAAATATGGAAAGCAAACTGGATCTCACAGATTAATAGACGATGCTTACATGCCAAAACAGAACGAGGTCCATAACTTAAGAACAATAAATGTTCGTTGGATGAATGTGAGCCTGCTAAGCATTGCCATCATTGGCAATGGAGTCCACATGTCCAACTCTAAGCAAGGCACCATGAATAGAATATTTAATATTATTAAAGTGGATGATTAAAAAACAAATGACCGTATATAAGGGAAAGATACTTTTTATAGTTATATAGGCGAAATAAGTGTCTCGACATAATTCACCCTTAACTATTTGTTGTGGGTAAAATTAATCCTACAGATAAAAGTAGCACTTAAAATTTCCATAATTGTCAAGGAGCGTGGGGCACGCCTGTAATCCCCGCGATTTGGGAGGCTGAGGCAGGAGGACCTCAAGTTCCAGCCTCAGCAATTCATCAAGACTCTGTCTTCAAATAAAAGTTAAAAAGGCCTAGGGATGTAGCTCAGTGGTAAAACTCCGCTGGATTCACTTCCCCAGTACCAAAAAGAATCAAAAGAAAATAAAAATTGCTATAATTCTCCAAATAATTTGGAAGAAATATGTCCAACAGGGAGACTAAGCAAAACAGCTGTAGCACCCATGCTGGCATTCAGAGATCAAGACTTTAGGGCTTAGTTCTAATCTTGTACACACAGAGTAACGAAGTATTTGACCTCTCTCTACCCCGCTTTCTCCTTCGAGCAGCAGAAAAACTGCGAGTGTGTGCAAGAGGATTGGTTTGCTCGGGGGAAAAGAAAAAAAGACTCCAAACGCACGGCCTATCTGCACCAGCTCTCAGAACGAGAAGAGCTCCGAAGGAACAGTTGCAATTGCCAGAAATAACACAGTTACCAGCAGCCCGGGAGCGCCAAAGCCTCCGCAGCTCGGCAGCTCGGCCCCTCCAGCGCCCCCACGCGCCGCCCCCGCCGGGCCCGCCCGGAAACCGCCGCCCGAGGTCCGAGGCGGGGCGTGCGCGACGTGCGGAGGCTCAGCCCGCGCCCGCCGAGCCGGGGAGGCGGCGGCCGCGGCGCCCATTTTGTCCCGGGCCTCGCCTCCCCGCCGCGTCGCCCTGTGCGGTCGGACCCGGCGCGAGCAGCGGAGCGGGGCCGCTCGCCCGCCGCGCATCCCGGATCCCGCGGCCGCCTCAGCTCCGCAGGCCTGCGGACCCAGCCCCCGCCTCGGCCGCTCCGCAGCCCCGAGCGCCGCCCGCGCTCCACCGCCGGCCTCCCCGCCCAGGCCTGGCGTCCCCGGCCCCAGGCTGCACGCCCCGTGCGGACCGTACCCCCCGGCAAACAGATGCACCAGCGTGTCCCTCTGGCTCATTCTCTCTCCTGCATGTCCTCCGGGCGCTGCGGCGGCACTCGGAGCCAGCTACCCGCTGCGGCCGGCGGCTTGCGTCCCGGGAGGAGCCGCACGACACCCGGGGGACGCGGCTGCAAAAGGCGCCCGGCGCAACCTTCCCCGCCTCGCTGCGGCCGCGCCGCCGCTCCCTCCCCGGGCGCGCGGAGGGGCGTGGACAGCCCCGGGCCCCTACATAAACAGAGACTCCCATTGGCCTCCGGGGAGTGACGTCACGGGAGGGCAGGCCCCTTTCACGTGATCGCCGAGGGCTTTCTCAATGAAAGGGGCCGCGAGGCGGGGTCGGAGCGCGTGCCCCGGGGATAGTAGGTTGGCGCGCCCTCGCGCTCCTCCGCTAACCCGGAAGGCTGCGCTGTGCCTCTGGGCCTGCGCGGACCCGGGGAAGGTGAGGGCCAGAGCTCCGAAAAGCTTGGGTCAGAGCCCAAGGATACACATACTTTGGAAAATAACTCAGTCATTCTGCTGCCAGAATAGCACACAATGCTGGCAAAGGCTTGCGCAAAGATGTCCGTGTGCAGAAGTATTGCAAACAAGCCTTAGCAGTGGAAGATTGGATATACAGGGCAGTGCAGAGAGAAAGCATGGACCGTTCCTTCTGTGGACTATTATGCACTCGTGACTGGGGTAAGATAGAGCCACATGGGAAAAAGTCTTCGAGGTGTAGTAAGAAAAAGGCAAATAGATTAAATCATCAAGATTTAGAACGAATAAACTGTCATCTACTCATTCTACTGATCAACAAATGTTTCTTATATGTATACATAGGAGGGTCAAAGTCAATGGGAAAGAAAATGCTTTCTTCAGAACATAGGGGTTGGGGCTGGAGCGGTGGCTCAGCGGTTACAGAGCTGGCATGCGGGAGGGCGAGGGTTCCAACTCCAGCACCACGTACACAGGACAGGACCAAGTGTCAGGGCAACGAATGCCACATGAAAACTGAATAAAATTGCTTTTCACTTTCTCTCTCTCTTAAAAAAAAAACACAAAAAGAGCAAAAATAGGAGTTAACTATTTTTAATTCTTGTTGGTAATTATTTCTGAGATATGCAAAAAAGTCCAAAAAATAATACCAGGTACCCAATTCTCATCACCCAGACTGAACAAATTTCCATATTTCTTTCCCTTTTCTCACATAATTGCCCTTCCATCAGCAAGACCCTCATCATTCTTTGCCACCCACTTGAAATTCTCCAAGGTCCACCTTCCTTTTCTTAGGCCACTTCAGGAAGGCTGGGATGATTGCTTTAGCTATGTTCCTTACCAGAACGTGAATTCCTACAAAACATACAGACTGTAAGTGTAAGTGCTCATCCACGCCCATAGAAAAGGATGAAGGGTGTTAAACTATTCAAAGCATCTACAACAATTCTATGCAAGTGCTAGCTGTAATTGTTGTTAGTATTCTTTTACTGCATTGGTTTTGATTGTTTTTTATGAGACAGAGTCTATTTCCTAGACTGGCCTCAAACTCCTGGGCTCAAGTGATCCTCCCACCTCAGCCTCTCCAGTATCTGGGATCTACAGGAGCATGCCCCATTCTCCCTCCCCATTCCATGTAACAGAAATGGCAGCTGGCATTTCTTTAGCACTTGCTAAGGTTCTAGGCTCTGTGCTAAATGTTTTAGAACATTCTCTTGTTGAACTTTCACTAATTTATGAGGTAAGCAATATAATTACCCTAATTTCATAGGAGAAAACAGCTTTAGAATAATTGTGTTCCTTTTTTTTTTTAAACAACTTTATTTAGTTTTTCACATGGCCTTCGGTGCTCCAGCCCTTAGTTGTGTACGTGGTGCTGGGGTTTGAACCCAGATCCTTGTGCTTGCCAGGCAAGCTCCGAAACCGCTGAGCCACCGCTCCAGCCCCAATTGTGTTCCTTTCTCAAGATGACAAAGTTCATCCCAGAGGAGCTTGGATTTGAATCCAGTAGAATCTGATTCCAGAGCTTCAGTTGGTAGGGTGATCACTACCCATCAGAGGAGGATGTACTGGGAGAAATAGAAAAAAAAAATTGGCATTGCTGGCCATTGCCCAAAACTGTTACATGAACATGGGAGGGGTTTCTCTTTTTCTTATGATGACTTTTTCAAGTTACAATTCTCATACCATAAAATTCACTTTAAATTGTGTGATTGAGTGGGTCTTAGTATGTTTTCATAGTTGTGCAAATGTCACTACTACCTAATTCTGGAATAATTTCCTCACCCCCAAAGCAACTCCGTTCCTATTAGTGACTCCCAATCCCCTCCTTCTGTTCCTTGGAAAACACAAATCTATTTTCTATCTCTCTGGTTTTGCCTATTCTGAACATTACATTTAAACAAATCATGCACTGTTTGGTCTTTTGTCTGGGTTCTTTCACTATACAGTATCTTCAAGGTTTTTCATGTTATATGTAGCATGTATCAGTATTTCGTTACTTTTCATGACTGAAAAATATTCCATTTTATGGCTGAGACAGGGATTTAGGATAAAAAGAGAGAAACACTGAATCTTTGGGGAAGGCACCCTCAAGCCAATGAGATGTGAAAAGACACAGTTGTAAATCTTGAGCAACGCACCTTTGGTCTGCACCTGAGTCCTGGGTCCTTGGCCTGTGCCCTTGTGAACTGAGGAAAGTACAGCGGGAAAACACCACCCTGGATCCACCTCAAGTCCAGCCCATGATGCAGCCCTGTTATAAATACTAGACACCCAAATTGAGGCTGCTTCTCCTTCCTTGAATGTGTATCTGCCTTCCTAAATAAACCTCTGTCTGGCTCGTGCTGAAGTTCTTTTCCGTCATGTATTTCAAGGACCCCGCTGGTGCTGAGCTGAGTTCCCCTTCTCTGCTGTGAATTCTTCAGACCCTTCTCCAGAGACATCTCTTCTCCAGTGACATCGCTATACCTCATTTTGTTTATCCATCCTCAGTAGCTGGCCTTTTGGGTTGTTTCCACATTGGAGCTATTGAATAATGCTACCATGAGCTTTGTGTGCAAGTATTACCAGGGTCATAGATTTTCAGTTTCTCTACCTAGAGTGGGCTTCTTGGGTCAGCATATAATTCTACAAATAACCTTTTGAGGAGCTGCCAAACTTTTCCAAAGTGGTTGTGCTATTTCAGGTGTATTTCTTTTAAGATCATAGCTATAGCTCCGAGTTTTTGACTTAGGGTCAGCCGTAGGAATTAGATTTAATGAAGTTTCTGCCTCTGGTTAGAAAGGAGTCGGAGTTCTTATGTGCAGTAACAAATTTTGCCCATGAGCAAGGACAGTTCTTAACGTGGCCATTTATTTTATTTTATTTTATTTTTTTTACAGAGAGAGATAATCAACTTTATTAAGCTTTTTAAAATCCGGTTTTCCTTGCTGCAACACTCAGTTGTGTATTTGTTGCTGGGGTTTGAACCCAGGCTGAGCCACCGCTTCAGTCGGGCCATTTCCTTTTGAACCCTGTTCAGAAGCCCAAGTTCTGGCCCTAGGTCCAGGAGCCACGCTTTCAGGCGTGCTTGCTGCAGGCCTCATTCTTGCCTGGATTCCAGGGTGGCCTTGGCTGAGGCTCCACAGCATCGCCCTGTCTGCTCTTTTATAGTCTTCCCTCTTCATTTGTCTTGACCAGAGTGCATCTTCGAGAGAGTTCTTCAGGTTCTGCTATTGCTCCTTGCACAAACAAACTTCCAGGGGCTTGTGCAGGAGAAGGACCTTGGGGCAGCGGGTGGGACTGAGGCTGCACTTCCTATCAGATGCATCTTCAAATTCCTTCATCCCCATTCCTGCCCAATGTCTTCTGGGAGTTGTAGTTTCTTAGAGCCTAGGGGAAAAGACTGATTTGCTGATTTGGGTCAGGGTGGTCATATATCCAAGCCTTCCTTAAAACAAAACACACTCCCTGTGAAGTAAAGGGGTCTAATTTTCCAGATTGTGACTGTTTTCTAATTTTAACTGCTAAAGGGGTGAAGTCTATCTGCCCTTAATAACTGTTGGGGCGTGCCAGGGTGGGGGGCTGCAGGAGAGCATCGGTGGACTGATGTCGCACTCCCCGTTACCCGCCATTAGTCTTACAGGTTCAGAAAATTCCTGTAATCTTTGAGCTTTGCATTGGCAACATCAGTTTTAAATGTTCTTTTTTTTTTGTTTTTACTGCTACTGTTATTTAATCTTTAAATCTTCTCAGCTATTTTAGTGGGAGGTTGGAAATTTGGGTATATTCTTTTTGTCAGATGTTATTTTTGTTTTCATTTTACTTTTAATAATAAATAATAAATTCAAACAGAGGAGGACAATCCTCTTCTTAGCCTATCTTCCTAAATCCCACTCCTCAGCAGAAACTTTTTTTTTTTTTTTAAGAAAGAGGGGATAGTGAAAAAGAGAAGCAATTTTTGTTTAGTTTTTCATGTACATGGTGCTGGGGTTTGAACTTGTGCACTTGCGCATGCCAGGCAAGTGCAGTAACCACGGAGCCACCACTCCAGCCCCCAGCAGAAACCATTGTTAACAGCGGTGTGAATGTTCTTCTGGGTACATAATCGCAAAGAGCTTCAAATTTATACACCATTTTCTATGTTTTCTAAAAATGTAAAAGAGGTGTATTGAATGATAATTAACTAAGTAAGCTGCACATATTTGATGGATATGGAAAATTATCAGAAATCACTCATGTGAGCCAGACCACAAATCCCCTACTCACTGTTTGGAAATCTGACTCGGGCCCTTATCAGAATCTATTGACTCCAAACATCACACTCTACCTATACTCCTGTTTTAACCAGAAAACTTGAATCTTGGGCCCCTCCCCTGTCACTCCCTCTATATCTACCCCCAGCTATAAGCAGCAGGTGGGTCCCAGACTCCAATGGGGCCCCCCTCCGTGGGTTTCTCCAAATAAACCTGTAACTATTGAGCTACAGCTCTCCTCTCTTTATTTCCTTCATTCACCTCTTTCCTTACAATATGTAAAGAACACAATTCGATATGGCTTAACATGTGTGCACCTGCAAACAACCGTTATTTCAGGATAACCAACATAGCCATCACTGCCTCCCCGCAAACCTCCTCTCGCCCCTTTGTAATCTTCCCAGTTGCCATTGACCCTCCCAGACAGGCACCATCTGCTCTGTGACTACAGACTCCTTGGCACTTTTCTAGCATTTTGTTTAAACGGAGCCACAAAATATGTCCTTTTCTTTTTTATTGACTTCATCTTCTCATTGAGTGTAATTATCTTGAGATTTATTGATGCAGTAGCATGATAAAAGATCATTTCTTCTTTTCCGATGGACATTTAGGCTGTGTGCTGTGTTTGCCTGTGGTAAGCGAAGCTGCCATGAACAGTGACCTCCGTGCCTTCGTTCGGACCCATGCTTTCCATTTTCCTTTCTGCAAGGCATTGTTGCAAACACTTACCACATATTTGAATTAAAACTGTGTGTAACCATTGTAAGGAAGTGCCATTGTGTAGATGAGGAAACTAAGATAGAGAGTGATTAAGAGATTTGTCAAGAAAACCCAACCAGCAGGTTGCTAAGCTGGGATAGAAATCTAAATATTCTGACGGCAAAGCCTGTACTCTTATTCTGTATTCTATGCTATCATAATAGGTTTTTTTTCTTTGTTTTTGAGAATATAAGATGAAGTTCCTACAAAAACCAAGAAGTTTTGGAAGGATGTCAGCAGATAAGGTGCTGGAGAGAAAACAACAATAGGTGCTTACATCCGAGCGCCGGGTGGAAAAATCACAGGGTGGCTGCTCCTCAATGCAGGTTTGATTTCCCGGAGAGTTGCTGCTGCCCTTGGCCACTCTGTAACATTTATGTTCTGTGCTGTTTAATGGTGCTTACATCTGTACACTGGTAATAAGAATACAGAGGCAGCATTGGAGATAGGCAAGGAGCTTTACTTGGAAAAAAATGGATTTTCCCTGTAGCCAATCAATATTTTCCTTATGTGAAACAACACTGTGTCTTTCAGGGGCCAATTCAGTAGCATGTCCCAGGAGCCATGGAAAGTGCCTCCTACTCCTCACCCTTGTCACCAAAAAAGACTTCTACTTTCCAGGAGAGGAGAATTAGACATGTGGGGAGATCTTACAAAGGAAAGCATAGATTTCATTGAGTTAAGAGTCTAACCTATGTTCTTTTGCCTGTACATGCCAGGAACTTCAACACTGTTAATGTCACTAAGCAGTGGTACTCGTGGGTTGGGGGTGCAGCTCAGTGGAAGAGCTTTTGCCTGGCATGCATGAGGCCCTGAACTGATCCTCAGCACTACTAAAAAAAAAAAAAAATCCACCTAAGGGTTCTCTCTTTGACATCTAACTTGCTGGCATTTGGATTTTGCCTTCTAACATTAAGTCTTTGCTTTTATTGAAAATAACACAAATAGGGGCTGGAGCAGTGGTTCAGTGGTTATGACCTTGCCTGGCATGCACAGGGGCACAGGTTCAAATCCCAGCACCACGTACACAACCAAGTATCAGAGCAATGAAAGCCACATGAAAGAAACTAAAAAAAATTAATCCTTTCTTTCTCTTTCTCTCACACTGTCCCTTTCTCTTAAAAAAAAAACTTAAAAAAAGAAAATAGCACAATATTTTTGAAAATTTTGAAAATTTTTGAAAAAATCAAAAATGGGCAAAAAACTTTAATGACATTTATCCAAAGAAGATTAAACAAATAACAATAAGCCTATGAAAAGATGTTTAATATCATTAATCACTAGGGCAATGTGAATCAAAATCAGGACAATTCCAGGTGCAATGGCACCCAACTTTAATTCCAGAGACTTGGGAGACTAAGGCAGGAGGAATGCAAGTTCAAAGTCAGCCTCAGCAACTTAGCAAGGTCCTGCAACTTAGTGAGACCCTGTCTCAAAATAAAAACATCAACAGGGTTGGGGATGTGGCTCAGTAGTCAAGCACCCGTGGGTTCAATCCCTGGTACCAGAAAAGAAAGAAAATCAGGACAAGATACTGCTTCACACCCACTAGGATGACTATAAACAAACAGACAAAAGCAAAACCAACCACCCCCCACCACCAAATATCAAGTGTTGGCCAGAATGTGGAGCTCTTCTTTAGGAAGTTCAATGTAGAATTACTGTAGATCCAGCAATTTCACTTCTGTGCATATGCCCAAACGAATTGAAAGCAGACACTCTGACCCCGCACACCCAAGTTCAAAGCAACATTATTCACCATAGGCAGAAGAGGAAAACAACCTATCAAGATGTCTCTCCAGACATTGATCAAGCCAATGAATACATGAGAAAGTGCTCCAAATCACTAGTTATCAGAGAAATTAGAAACTAGTTATCAGAGCAATTAGAAACAATGATATTGCAGTCTTTGAAGGTAAGTGGATGGCTATGGAGGAAATTATGCTGAGTGAAATCAGCATAACCCAGAGAACCAAGGGTCGAATATCTTCACTCACCTGTGGAGGCTGGAACTAGACCCTGGCCATTGAGAAAGGAGGTCTAGTATCATGTGTTAAATCAGGATAAGGTGTAATGTTACACAACCTAATACATTTTTAGAGATGTTGTGGGAAGGGGAAGGGAGGGATAAGGGTGGGTAATTGGGGGGCACTCTTGGGGGTAAATCTAATCTTCATAATCTATATACATTTTATATTATTTTGTTAAAAACTTGTATGGCTGTTCAAAAAATAAATTTCTCAATGAAAAAAAAAAGAACAACAAAAAAGATGTCCCTAAGGGGCTGGAGTGGTGGCTCAGTGGTTACTGCACTCACCTGGCATGCGTGAGGATGTGAGTTCAAATCCTAGCACCACGTACACAACAAAGGTCAGAGTAACAAAAGGCACATGAAAAACTAAACTAAATTGATTCTCTCTCTCTCTCTCTCTCTCTTTCTCTCTCACTGTCCCTGTCTCTCTTAAAAAAAAAAAGATGTCACTCGAATGAATGGATGAACAGTGTGGTGTATACATACAATGGAATGTTATTCAGCCCTAAAATGGAAGGACATTCTGACTCGGGGTACAACATGGAAAAAACTTGAAGACATAATGTTAAGTGGAGTAAGCCTGACACTGAAAGACAGACCTTGCATGATCCCACTTACACGAGGTACCTAGAAGAGTCAAAGCCGTAGGGAACGGAAGTAGAACAGTGGATGCTGGGGAACGGGGCTAGGTACAGTGAGCTACTGCTCAAAGTTTCAGTTTAAGATGACAGAGAAGTTCTAGAGATGGATGGTGCTGGTTGCCCAATAACGTGAATTGCTCGATGCTACTAAGTTGAATGCTCAATAGTTAGTAGGTAAGGTGCTGTGTTCTATGCATTTTACCACCATGAAGATTAACACAGGAATATTACACATGGTTGCTGAAAAATAAATACACAGTACTAGAAAAATTATAAGGAAAGACATCAGAGTCCCTACTTTTTCCTCTCAGTCTCCTTGTTTTTGCTCTTATGGGTGACTGCTTAAAACCGTTCGCTTCTTATTTAACTCTGTATTTCTTGATATGATTAATTATTGTACTTTTTTGATTTCAGACTTTGCCTGCTCACTTCTGCTTACATGCATGCAGATTGATTTCTTACTCCACGTTCCTACTCCGCCTACCCTGCTCCATCTTTCCCCAAACCTTTAGGCTCTTTCTTTTATCCCTGGCTTGGAAAATTCCATGACAGAGTGTCATGGGGCAGTGTCAGGGGGACTGACCCTTCCTTCAATGCTCTGGATATCCACTGGGCTTCATCGGTGTGAAATGGAAATCTGGGCAAAGCCCTTGGACTGATCTGCACAGTTTTACAGATGTGTGCTGTCTTAGGTCTCCCCTGCTTTAGTAGCTGGCACAATATTAGCACTGGGTCCGTGCCCAGGATCAAGGGCCATTGGTGGAGAAGCTAGATTTCTTGTTTGGCAGCAATGCTGTGAGGAGTACTTGGTAAAGGGTCTGGTGTGGTGGCATCTATCTATAATCCCATCCAGGCTGGAGGCTGAGGCAGGAGGATTGCAGCCTTGGACGATAAAATGTAAAACGGGTTGGGGATGTAGCTCACAGGTAGGTTTGATCCCCAGCAAAGTAAAATAAAGAAAGAAAGAATGTGAAAATGATTTCACTTTATAGGCAGTTAATTTCCATGGGCCTGGGTTTGGACATCAGGTCAGCAGCTTTTTTCCTCCTCCAGCCTCCACTCCAAGCCACAACCTCTTAGCCTGCTTCATAGTTGAATGATAGTTGGGTTCTGGAGAACAGGACTAGTGAGTCTTATCTTGCTTCGAGTTAAGGCCATAAAGTAGTGCTGGTAGAGCAAGTTCGAAAACCCATAGTCAGAATTACCTGAAAAAGCCTTGAAGTCTCCTAGGAGTAGGGGCTGTTAAGTCTACTTTTGTACTAATATTTCTTCATGCCTTCAATTAATCCTTTACTGTCCTCCTCCAGGAAGTCAGTGAAATTGTCGCCACCCAATCTCTTCGCCACACTAAACAGTGGATTTATCATCCTTTCACTGATTAGGAAATACTTAAAATTATTTTCACTGCTTTTCCATAATTTTGGTTAAGACATTCACATCCAAAAAGATGGAGCAACAAGAATAAAAAAATACTATTAAAAACTTGGAAAAATAGGGACTGCAGCAGTGGCTTAATGATTGAAGTGTTCGCCTGGCATGTACAAGAACCCGGGTTCAAACCCCAGCACCACATACACAACTAAGTGTTGGAGAAACAAAGACCAGAAGAATAAATATATAAAATTGATTCTCTCTTTCTCTCTCTCTATCAAAAAACAAACTCGGAAAAATCTATAAATCTACAGCTTTTAAGACACTGAACATGGAGCTATGAAAGATTGATTCCTGATAGATGGAAAAATAAATAAACTAAGCCATATAAATGCACCAGCTATTGCCTGGAGAGAGTTTCCATGTCATAGTGCAGGAAGATGGAAATTAGGCAGAACCTGGCAGACATCCTTGGATGAGGACAGACATCGAGGGTTTGTGGGGGCACTGCACCAAGAACCCCAGATACTGGCGTTTTACCTTGAGTTTTTGGTTGACTGCTGATCAGAACATGCATGTGAGGGCAAGAACCTCCTCAAAGAATTAGAGGGAGTCGTATGTGACATTCACACACAATTAGGAATAGTGCTTCTTCCCATCAGCTAGAATGAGAAACCTCAGAAACCAGGGGGGAATTGGGTAGAGTACTCAGAAGGGTCTTGCCTCACTACTGGGGAAGAATTAGGCCTGTCCTGGTCCTGCCTAATAAATCTTAAAAGCAAACTCTGTGCAATTTAATGCATCACTAAAAAAAACTCAAAAATATTATAGCAGTACAAAAATAGTTAGCACCTGACAAGGTAAAATGAACAATGTTTGCAACTAACCAAAGACTATCAAGCATGCAAATATTCAGGGAATTATGACCATAAATATACTATTTTTTCTTACAATATATGTGAAGTATGGTATCCCTTGAAAGTAAACTTTAATTAAAAATGCATACTGTAAACTATAAAGCACCACTAACATTGAGTTGTAGTTAATAAGCCATCAAAGGGGGTGAAATTGAATCATGAGAAACATACAATAAAACAGAAGACCGCAAAAGAGGGAAAAGGCCACAAAATCCAGGCGACACAAATGGAAAATAAATATCAAGATGATAGACTTAAACCTAACTATATCAATGACCATATTGAATGCAAATGGCCTAAATGTCCCCCAATCAAAAGGAGGAGGATCATAAAATTGGCCAAACAAAGGAGGATCCAACTAGATGTTGCCTCAAAAAATTTGAAGATGAAGACGCAAATATGTTAGAAGAAAAAGATGGTAAAAGATATGCTATCTTGATACTAGTCAAAAGATTGATAGAACTGCAAATGAGAAGCAAACAAATCCCCAATTATGGTCAGATGTTTCCCTACCATTGTCTAAATAATTTCATGGAATGAGTAGACTATCAGCAAGTGAGATAGCTTTGCACGACACTATCAACCAGTGTGTTCTCTCAACAGCAGCAGAATAACACGTTTTCTCCAGGCGCACATAGAACGTTTCCCAGATAGGTTGTATTCTAAACCAGGGAACACATCTTCAAAACTACAAGGGGGGGGGGGGCCAGAGTGGTGGCTCCACAATTACGGCGCTTGCCTGTAATGCACAAGTACCCAGGTTCAAACCCCAGCACCAGGTACACAACCGAGTGTCAGAGCAATGGAGGCCACACGAAAAACTAAATAAAATTGATTCTCGTTCTCTTTCTATCACTGTCCTTCTTTCTTTAAAAGAAAAAAAAATACACGAGGACTCACGTCATACAAATTCTCTCTGAGCACAAGGAAATTAAATTAAAAACAGCAAATTTAGGGGCTGGAGTGGTGGCTTGGCGGTTAAGGCACTTGCTTGGCATGTGCAAGGACGCAGGTTCAAACCCCAGCACCATGTACACAACGAAGTGTGAGAGCAACGAAAGCTGTGTGAAAAACTCAATAAAATTGATGCTCTTTTTTTTCTCTCTCTCATTCTCTCTCTTTAAAAAAAAGCCAGCAAATTTAGCTGAACTACAGTATTGTTTCAGATGCGAGTACCTCCACGGCTTATATAATTTGATTCTTACAAACTAAATTTGTGCACATCTCCATTCTTACATGGACAAAGACAGGGTGTGCAAACCAAAGGAAAGAAGTTGCTAGCTGTATCCGGTAGGTAAGGGTTGGTTACTGAGAAAGTGATGAATGTGTAAAATTGTGAGTGTGGGTGAGAAATAGTGCACCATCCATTTGGATCAATGAATGGAACAAAACCTGTCTCGAGAGTTTACCCAACTAACTTTAATTCAACTAATTTTTATCAACTACAGATCAACACATTGGAGGGTGCTTTCACTTTTATTATCTTGTTCTGTTTTCCCAACAAATCTATGATGTTAATTCTATTTATTTTCCCTTACTAAGGCAGAGGGGGAATGAAGAGAGAGAGAGAGAGAGAGAGAGAGAGAAAGTTCAAGTTCCTTAGCTTGTCACTCAAGCCTTTGATGGTGAAGTCCCTGCCTATCTTTCCCTCCCGAGACTCCCCCAAGCACAGGTTACTCCAGGTCACTTGAGCTGCTGCCCTTGTCCACACTCACAGAGCTGTTTCAGTCCTCTGGCATTTCAGACGCAGGCGCCACTCCCTCTGGAAACCTCCTGCCATCTGTGCCTGTGGGGCTCTGTGCCGACCTCTCCAGACCATGCATGATCTTGCTTGCTGACCTCTCCAGATCACGATCTTGGCTTGCTGGGAGGCAGGACAGGCTCATGCACTCCCTCAGTGCCAGGATTTTTTTTGCACACAAGCGGCAGCGTGCTTCCTCAGGCTGGGAACATCTTAAATTTGTCTTTAACGTCTTCAGCGCTTGACAATACGAACATTCAATACACGTATTTCAAGTGTGCAAGGCTCCCTGTGCCAGGCACCACCCTGGCAGAGCAATAAGACAGTCAGGTCTCACTGAAGTTGTATAGAATGATTTTTTCTTTTTTCTTTCTTTTATTTCTTTTTCTTTTTTGTACCTGGTATTGAACCCAGGGGTGCTTAACCATTGAGCCACATCCCAAGCCCTTTATTTTAGTTTTCAATTCTGGGACAGGGTCTTGCTACGTTGCTTAGGGCCTCGCTAAGTTGCTAAGGGGCACTTTGAACTTGCGATCCTCCTGCCTCAGCCTCCCAAGGCAACGGGATTACAGGTGTGAGCCACCACACCTGGCTAAGATGATTTCATACTGTGAAATTATTTCACAGGGAAGAAAACAGAGGAAAGGGGGGTGTTGTTCAGGTTGAGTGGTAAGGAACATCCTCTCTGAGGAGGTGACATTTGTGTTGAGAGCTGTGAATGTAAGAACCAACCATGTGAAGATGCTGGGACTCTTGTAACAAAGCGGCCTGAACAGAGAAATTGCCTTACAGTTCTGGAAGCACAAAGTCTAAGACTAAAGTGCCCGCAGGTTTAGTTTCTTCAGATGCCCCTCTTCTCGGCTTGCGGATAGCTGTGTTCTCACGGTGACCTCACGTGGTTGTCCCTCAGTGTGTGCGTCATCATCTTTGGTATGGACATTGATTGTAAGGACATTTGATTAGGTTAGTTAAGGCTTGGATGTGAGGTGTTCCCCCCAGGCTCCATCAATGCAGGAATATTCAGAAGCAAAAGAATTAGACTGAGGAGCTGTAATCGATTCTAGTCGGTGTGGACTAACTGGGTGGGGACGGCAGGCAGGTGGGGTGTGGCTGGAGGAGGTGGGTGGCTGGGCGCAGGCCCTCAAATGGTTCATCCTCCCTGTGGCTCCTTCTTCTAGCTCTCTCTGCTTCCTGGCTGCCAGGAGGAGGGCAGCTTTCCTCTGTTACACCCTTCCGCCATGATGTTCCGTCTCACCTTGGGCCCAGTGGAGTTAGGACTTCAGCATATGAATTTGGAAGGGACATAATTCACTCGGAGAGGGGAAGGGCAGTGAGGAATGTCAAGTGCAAAGCCCCTGTGTGAGTTTAAGGAAGGCAGGCAGTGGGCCACAGCAGAGTGGGTAGGCAAGGACTAGCCAGGGCCAGCTCCTGCAGGCACCTAGGTGTGGGTTACAGCCAGCGTTTTATTCTAAGTGAGAGGAAAGGCCACTGGAGGTTTTCAGCAGAATAGCATGAGGACCTGGTTTTCAATGTCAAAAAGATCACCTGGCATAATGTATGGAAATCGGATGGAAGGAGGATAATAGGGGAAAGAGGGAGTCTGTCAGGGGAATGTTGCTGGTGGTGGCTTGGTCAGAGTGATCTCAGAGAGCAAGCATCGGTTAGGTGATGGACAGGCCAGTGGTGATGATAGTGAGTGAATGTGGAGGAGGAACCAAGTACATGGCACTTTTTATAAAAATAGGCATGCTGGGTGAAGTAGTGCACATCTATCATCCTGGCTGCTCGGGAGGCTGAGGCAGGAGGATTGCAAATTGGAGGACAGCCTCAGCCACGTAGCAAGACCCTGTTTCAAAATAAAAAAGAAAAAGGGCTGGGGATGTAGCTCAGTTATAAAGCACTCCTGGGTTCAAAAATAAATAAACAAATCAATTTTTTTTTTAAGAAAGCTCATCATAGATAGGAGAAGGTGCCAGCCTCTGAAAGTGTTGCACAGATGAGTTGCTGTACATGAAGTTTAATTTTCATCTGTGTGACGCTCACAAGAGGGAATCACCCCCATCATTGTGGGGAGGAGGAACCAAGGCACTGGTGAGCACTGGGATCGGCGGTGCCCCTCCAGCCCCAACCTCTGCCCCACACCCTTCGGTGGCCTGCCCTGGGTGCTCCCACCTGACAGCTGCCTGAATGATATGCAGTTGCTGAAAGCAGGCCTTGATTGCATTTTTTTGCATATTTGCTCAAACTCTTGCTAACACCAAGTCTGGGCAGCAGACGCATGCCATTCTTCAAAGTCTGGAAACTTCCCCGATTCTGGCTTCCGAGCTGGAATCCTGTTGAGAGAGACCACTCCACTCAGGGACCTCTGCTCACCTTCTTCCTTCTGTCCTCCTCACTAAAGCTGCAAACTTATTTTTACAAGAAGGAAAATAAAATGCTCAAAGTGAAAGAAGGGGAGGGGGAGGTTCTGGTGGGGAGGGCAGCAGCTGGTAATGCCAGGAAAAGGGAGGGAGCCCCAACTTGGCACCCAGGGACTTGGAGCTGTCCTCCTGAGGTGGCTGTCCACCAAGTGGCCTTCTGCTGGCCTGGGGCAATGTTAGCTCTAGATACCCTGCCCAGCTAGGCATTGTATTTAGTTGGCCCACAGTATTGTCACTTTATCTCCAGGGAGCACCCCCACCCCCAGTGGCCAGTTTTCTCTGCTCCAGGGCAGAGATTTGGGAAGAACATATTTTTATGGAAAGACCTTCAGATAAAAGTTATCGGATTCCTGCTCTTAGGGAATGGCCAGTTTAAGGAGCCCTCAGATTAAAGGTCTCTGTTCTCAGGAAGCCCTCAGTACACCCTTGGGAAAGTTCCAGCCCAATGTATAAACAACAGTTTACGATAAACCCCAGAATACGGTGAAGCCAAGTCAAGAGAATGACAAGTCACAGAGTGGGAGAAGATGTTGGCAAAACACATGTCGGAGGGGCTGGAGTGGTGTCAGTGGTTGGAGCGCTTGCCTGGCATGAGTGAGGACCCGGGTTCGAACCCCAGCACCACATACACCACTAAGTGTCAGAGAAACAAAGGCCACATGAAAAAAGAATGAAATTGATTCACTTTTTCTCTCTCTTTCTTAAAAAAAAAATCTAATAAAGGACTGTTATCCAATATATATAAAGAACTCTCAAAGTTCAGCAACAAACAAACAGCACAATTTTAAAACTAGCAAATGACCTAACTTCTCATCAAAGAAGATACCCAGATTGCAAGTAAGCACAGGAAAAGTTGTTCAGCATGATATGTCACCTGGAACTTCAAATTGAAAGGACAATGAGAGAGCACTACACACCTATGAGAATGGCTGAAATCTAAACTCTGACAACATCAGATGCTATCGAAGATGCGGAGCAACAGGAACTCGAGTTCGTTGATGGTGGGAATGCAAAGCAGCCTCTTGGGAGGCAGTTTGGTGGTTTCTTGTAAACTAACCATATTTTATCATGTGATTCAACTTTTCGGTGTTTATTCAAACGAGTTGCAAAATTGTCATGCAAAAACCCACATGCTGTTGATAGAAATTTTATTTGTTTATGGAAAATTTATTTTATTTGGAAACAACCAACATGCCCTTCAGTAGGATCATGGAATATTACTCAGCACTAAAAAGCAATGTGTAATCCAGGGATGAAAACACATGGGAGAAACTTTAATGCATATGACTAAGAGAAAGAGGCCAACGTGAAATATCTATGTACTGTATGATTCCAACTGCATAACATTCCAGAAAGAGAAAAGCTATGAGGATACTGAAAAGGTTAGTCATTGCTAGAGGTTATGGGCTAGAAGAGGATAAATAGGGAGAGCATAGGATTTTCAGGGTACTTCTGTGATGATACTCTACCAGTGAATAAGTGTCACTACATACTTGTCCAAATCTGTAGAACGTGCACATCCAAGAGTGCGCTCTGGGGTCCATTCTGTACTTTAACCGACAATAATGTGTTAATACATCTTCACTGATTTTAACAAATATACCTCCATGGTGTGGGTACTGATAGTGCGGTAGGCTACGCACAAGGGAAGAGGGTATTTGGAAACTCTGTTCTTTCCATTGTACTGTAAACCTAAAGCTGCTCCAAAAATAAAAATTTGTTAAAAAATTAAAACATAAGAAAACAAAATAAACAAAAAAGGAAAAAAAATAATATCCAATAGGTGAATGGATAAATAAATAATGGTTTATCCATCTGGTGAAATTCTACTCAACAATATAAAAGGAAGAAGACATAACATGGATAAATCTCAAAGACTTTACATTCAGTGAAAGAGTCAAACACAAAAGATAGACCGTACGATTCGCTATCACATTCTAGAATAGAGAGAAAACAGATCAGTGGTTCCCTGGAGGTGAGAGTGGGTGGCGGGATTGATTTTAAAATGATGGATGCTCCTTTTGGGGGATGGAAATGCTCTTAATTAGAGTGCTGATTACTTGATTGTGAACATCATCTCAAAATTCATTCAAATATATACTTGAAGTACAGGCATTTTATTATATGTAAATGATACCTCATAAAGTTGATTAAAATTGAGAATGTAGCTGGGCAGGGTAGTGCATGCCTGTAATCCCAGCAATTTGGGAGGTTGAGGCAGGAGGGTCACAAGTTTGAGGCCAGCCTCAGCAACTTAGTGAGGCCCTAAGCACCTTAGAGAGACCCTGGCTCAAAATTAAAAAAAAAAAAAATATATATATATATATATATAAAAAGGGATGGGGATGTGGCTCAGTGGTTAAGTGTCCCTGGGTTCAATCCCCAGTACAAAAAAAAAACACAATAAAACTTTCTATAAGAAAACTTGAGAGACATTAAAATATGTATAATTTCAGGATGAAGAAGACTTGTCTAAACATGGCACAAGGTTTGGATGGCATAAAAGACTGATCAATTCAAACATGAAATGAAAAGTTTCTGTATGGGGAAGAAATAATATGAGCAAAGTAAGAAATCAAGTGACAAACTGGGAAAAATACCTGTAACTTGGTTTCTCTTGTTCTTAAAATACTGCAACTGAAACCAGGTATATACACAAACCCACGCTGTTGGTAGGCTGAGCCTCGTGAAGGTGTAAGGGAGCGCCAGCCCTGAGGACGGCAGGGTTAGCCTTGGAGGGCCTGGATGCTGGGGAGGTGGGTGGTAACCACAGGCCCTTTCCCAAGTGGGCCGTCCCCGACCTGGGGCTGGTGGAACTGACCACACAGAGCTGGAGAGTTAGTGTATGTGTGCAGATCGAGGGTCAAGAGGGAGACTCAGGAATGCAAGGGTTTATTCTCGCCCTCCTCCTCCCAGTTGATTAAGATGCAGGAAACATTCCCCTCCTCTGAGGTTGAAATGAAGACCTCCAAATCACAGCTTAAAAAGGAAACAAATGGAAAACTACTATGCACGGATCCCCTCCTCCCTTGCCTTATGCTGGAGTGTCTTCCAGAAACCCAGTTTCTGATTAACCAAGGCCCAGTCCCAGATTAGACTCCCTTGGCCCTGCTGATCACACACCTGGCCTGGGCTCCTTGCACTCATGGCAGCTCTGTCTGGATCCTAAATAAAGACTCTGGTCTAGGTCAAGGTTGACTGGGTTGGGATAACCTCCAGATCTGCCGGAATCTATGTCCTGTCCAGCACTGGCTTCCTGGTCTCAGGCCAGGCTGTAGGCCTCAGGTTACCCTCCTTAGCCCAGCCAGAGTTAAGTTTCCACCCTGAGGCAGGTGACCTGGTGGCTGTGCCCAGCTTCTCTCAGGGAAGTCCCTTTTCTGTTGTGTCCTGTTCAGGCAAGTCACTGTTTGCTTTGCAATTGATTCCCTTGTCTGGAACTTTCTATGGCTCTAGGCTCCTGAAAGTCCTTCTTCACCTTTCTGCATACCTACTATGTGACAAGAATTTAATGGCATGATGGGATCAGCCTGGCCCTCAAATTGCCCACAGTTTTGTAGGGGTGGACAGACCAGTAGATGGCCGGAACAAATGATATCCACAATAAAAGGAAGCTGGCATGGGGTGGGGCAGAGGCAGTCCCTGGCCCAGGAGATCAGGGAAGATTCTGCAGAAGTTTATGTTTGAACTGGGACCTGAGAGGCACATAGGTAGGCTGAAGGAATAGCCTCTACGGAGGCAGGAAAACAGAAGGAGTTTTGGGACCTAGAGGCTGGAGAATCACACAGCTTATTGCCCTGTATTAGTTCTCAAAGATCTAATACAAAATCCAGCAGCTCAACACACAAACACATACTTCCTACAATGTCTGAGGTCAGGAGTCCAGAAGTAGCTTATCTGGGTGGTTCTGGATCAGAATTTCTCTTGAGGTTGCAGTTAAGACACCCCTGGGTCAATTAATTATCTGAGTTTGACTCAGGCTGGAGAACCTGCTTCTAAGCTCACTGAGTGCTCTTTGGCAAGCTTATATCTCACTGTGTGACATTTCCATAGGGCTGCTCATGATGTGGTAGCTGGCTTCTGCCAGAGAGGTGAGAGAGACCAAGACAGTAATTTTGTATGATTTAATATCATGGGCAACGTCCCATCATTTCAATCACATGACGTTGATCACATAGACTAGTCATGGTGCAGTAGGGGAGGGGACTACAGAAAAGCATGAGTCCAGGATCACCAGGGCCATCTTAGAAACTGAGCACCACATATCCTATGGTTAAATTGAATGGCATCGCCTGTGATCCAAGTCTGGCATGCATGGATCACTGGGGCCATCTTGGAAACTGAGCACCAACCACATGTGCTATGGTTAAATTGAATGGCACTGTCTGCGATCCAAGTCTGGCATGCATGGATCACTGGGGCCATCTTGGAAACTGAGCAGTAACCACAGGTCCTATGGTTAAATTGAATGGCATCACCTGTGATCCACGTCTGGCATGCATGGATCACCGGGGTCATCTTGGAAGCTGAGCACCATATGTCATATGGTTAAATTGAATGGCATTGCCTGTGATCCAAGCCTGGCATGCATTCTTGGTTTCCACACAGACATGTGGCTTCACTAGGGCTCTTGGTCTCAGCAGTGATTAAGCTGTTTTAGAAAGCTAGACTTGCAAGCCTTTCCTTTTGACCTCCCACCTTTCCTTTCTAGCTCTTAGGAGTCTCCTAACTTCTTACTCCACTCCTTGGGTGACACAGAGCATGCTCTGAGTCACAAGACTGGCCAAATCTTCCCCAAGTCATCGAATGAACATTTTCTACTTTTTGTAAGTCTAGGTGTGGCCAGAAGATGGCTCTTCTTGAATCTGATTTACTTTAGTTTTACAATCCCAAAATATTTTTTTGAATTTTTTTAATTGAGAAATTTATTTTTTTGAACAACCATACAAGTTTTTAACAAAATAATATAAAATATATATAGATTATGAAGATTAGATTTACCCCCAAGAGTGCTCCCCAAATACCCACCCTTATCCCTCCCTTCCCCTTCCCACAATATCTCTAAAAAAGTATTAGGTTGTATAACATTACGCCTTATCCGGATTTAACACATGATAATACACCACCTTTCTCAATGGCCAGGGTCTAGTTCCAGCCTCCACAGATAAGTGGAGACATTCGACCCTTGGTTCTCTACAATCCCAAAATATTAGAAGATAATTTTCATCCAAAGAAGAAGTGTGGTATTGTTCACCTCTTGGGGAGGTGGAGTGTAATGTGGTGGAAAGAATATGCTTAGGCCTGCAGACAAACCTGATTGCATCCTTGGCCAAAGTTCTTCACCTCTGTGAACTTTGGTTTTCCTTATCTGTGAACATGTTTTGCTCTGAAGATTAAATGAAGTGATTCATGCAAAACACTTGCTGGTGTGTGGCAGTTTATAAAAATCGATGCTTCACTTATTTTTTCCTAGTGATTGTATTGGTTTTATTGTATTAGTTTTATCAGGACCATCTGCTTTCAAGGTCTAACTAATACTCATCTCTACTTCAAATCTATCAAAGAATCAAACCACCTTTGTTCTCTAATTTCTTTTTTTTTTGAGAGAGAGGGACAGTGAGGGAGAAAGAGAGAGAGAGAGAATAAATTTTTATTGAGTTTTTCACATGACTTTCATTGCTCTGACACTTAGTTGTGTACGTGGGTGCTGCGGTTTGAACCCATGTACAACCGGGCAAGCGCAGTAACCACCGAGCCACCATTCCAGCCCCCTTTGTTCTCTAATCTTGAGTAGCACTTGAAGTCCACACATCACGATTTAGTATTTAATTACCCATCATCTTACATTGCTTTCTATTTCATGTGTGTCTTGCCCATCTTCACAATTAGATTTTCAATTTCTTGGAGATAAATATTGTCTTTTCCTGAAGTGCCTTGAATATGGTACAATCTAAGCCAGGGCATACAGTCGTCACTCAATAATTACTTGTTTTTTCAGGATGCCTTGCATTCTTGGGAAACTGGTTATCAGTTGATCCCTGTTCTGAGTTCAGAAGATCACCAGGGAAGGAGGAAAAGGGAAGAGAGAGGAGTAATGCGACTAAGCATAGAAAACATGAATTTTCTGCACTACGTAATGTTGTATGGTATGATTATGAGAGGAATTTTAAATTAACTGCAAAAATCCTCAGTGCAGCTAGTAAACAGCAGGAAACTATCAAACCAGATTGGACTTCTTTCTTTCAAGCAGCATGAATTAATCTTACTTCTGCAGAGGAAAACAGGTTCTCACCCTTCAAACTTTTGCTTAAAATATACCAACCAATCTAATATTAATGAAAATATAATGTAAACAGTTCTTCCCGCAAGACAGCAGGGTTACTATTTTGAAGAAACCCCAAGCCTAGGTTTCTTTGCCACAGGTGACAACATGTTTGTTGTTCCCTGTTTTGCAACAGGGAAGAATGGTTCCATTAAGGCATCAGCTTTATGGAATCTAGTGGCCGGCTACAAGTGCTATTTTAGGACCTTTGTGCCGTGCGTGAATGTGTGTTGACAGCGTTAGGGTCTTGCTTTCAGATGTGAATGGCATTAGTCCTCAGTTAAAAATGAGCTTATTATGAAGTTGGATTGCAGCTTTGCTCCGTCTGTGAGTCCATCTCTTGTGCAGTACCTCTCGGTACAGACTTCAAGGATTTCCATCCTGTACACATGGTGTGTGTGCCGTTGGGAGCTCACGTTGAAGTACCACTCTAGCGATGACCTCAATTGTGGGT
This sequence comes from Aplodontia rufa, assembly GCA_004027875.1. NCBI lineage: Eukaryota > Metazoa > Chordata > Mammalia > Rodentia > Aplodontiidae > Aplodontia > Aplodontia rufa. The sequence continues at coordinate 12,812 of PVKS010007000.1, read as the reverse complement.
CATTTTGTGGGCAACTGATGAGGCCAAGGAAGAGCCTGTTTCCCAGAAAAAATTCCTGGTCCTAAATAAAAACGTACAAAGTTTTCATTGATTGCTTCTGAGAATCTGTGAATTCTACCTAGGAAAAGAAATGTTCAACTAAGGTCAAGTTGACCGGGGAGTTTGGTGTTTAGGAAGAGACTAGTGCTGCCATTCAGTAGGGAGGTTGGGAATGGCGTGGAGGGCATGGCCAGGGTATGGTATCTGGATTGTCACTGAAGGGCAAAATATGCAGTTAGAGCTGATGTCTTTTCAAGACAGGTTGGCAGCTTTAGGGAACACCAGCAGTATGACAAGCTCATATATAGTCTCTTCTGTCATGCCTATCCTGCTGAGCACGGCAGCTTTTGGACTGCAGGTGGGTAAATGCAGAAGATGAGGGGCATGACAGAGACTCTAGACCTAGCCAGAAGCAACTGCTCTGTCCTTCTGGTCTGGTGCTCCTGTCTGAATCCCCAAGCGCTGAGGTGTGCAGTCCCTGTTAGGGCCCTCCTGGCAAGCCACCCTCCCCATGCAGGGCCTGGAGCCTGCACCTTCCATTTCCTCCAGCCAAGACCCGCATATCACTGGCGCTGTCAACTCGAGGTAGATCTGATAGGTGAATTTATGCCAGCCAAGGTATTACCACTCCACTCTGTCACTCAAAGACACAGCTCTTGAAGAGTGGGAATTTGATTATTGGGACTGGCTGGCAGGAGAGGTGTCTGCGGGTGGAGTGGACCTGCACATGGTGGTCACACCTGTCCCTGCTAATAAGGATGGCGTGAGACCACGGAGCATGCGGATTCAGAATGTAAAACTGTAGGGAATTTTGTGAGTATTTATTGAACTCTGTCAGAATTTGGGATTGGAGGTTGAGATGTGGAAATGAGTACAAACCATTTGTTGGTATCTAGTGGTCAGGTTGGAGATAAATTTCAGGTGTGATTGAGCTCTGTGGGGTTCCCTGAGCTCCAGGCCCTGCATCCATGCCACAGAAGGTTGCAGGGCCTGCCAGCCATACAGCAAGGCCGTGCCTGGAGCCTCCAGGGGAACTCTTTAATGGCTCCTGCAGGCCTGGGCACCACACATGGTCAGGAAAGCAGGGGTCTGGGTGGGATCAAAGGGCTAGCAAGGAATGTGACTTGTGCTTTGTCCCCTCTTGTCAGAGAAGCAGTTGGGGAAAGCTTAGGTTCTATTTGTCTTAGATGGTTGCAAAGAAAATTTGTGAATTAATAACTTTTATAAATGTCAGGTCATATTCCCTCAGCCCCATGGAATGTCTAGCACAGAACCTTTTTCTTTTTCTTAATGTTGCTGGAGTTGATCCCTAGAACACTTTACCATTGAACTACATCCCTAACCCTTTTTATTTTTATTTTCTAAATATTGTGACATGGTCTCACTAAGCTGCTGAGGCTGGCCTTGAACTTGCAATCCTCCTGCCTCGACCTCCTGAGTAGCTAGGATTACATGCATTCACCACTGCACCCTTCGAGCTTGGTTTTGAGGTCCCCAAGAGGCACAGTGCCAGAGACACTTTTGCTGACTTGCCTTAAAGATTAGGAATGCGACTAATGCATGCTTAGTAGCTCTCTGAACTGCTCACCACATAGATGCTTCTTCTGAGATCAGGATCACAGAGAGATAAGCCAGCTGAGGAGGAGTGTAGCACTAGACGGTGGGACACTCAGGGGGAAATGTCCCACAGGCAGCTAGATGATCCATGGAAGGGGAAAGACTGTAGCTGTAGCCAGGAAGAGGAGGTGAGGCTGTCATTATACGGAGGGAGAGGTGCCTACAAGTACTGTGTACCAAAAATATGGTGGTGGGAGCCGTTGGTCTGGGAGCAGAAACTAAAAGAACATACATCACTTGCAGATAACTTAAAGAAAGTGATAAAACTGTGACTCTAAACAACATCAGAGGTCAAGTTCTCCTTTCTGCTGGGGTAGATGCTTCCATTTGGCAAGCCACCACCGTGTCCCTTCATACCTGTTGACCTCTTGCTTGAAATGTACCTTCCTGAGTGGACACCCTCTTCAAGGGTGCTCTGACCACTGGTCCTGTATTTACCTGAGATGCTTGAGTGGAATCAGAACATGGTGACCTTAGGAGAAGAGAAGACAAAGGGTTTCTAAGATGGATAACAATTTCTGCTCAGGTCAGTTGAGCACCTGGATCCAATCATGCCTGAGCATTTCCCTAAAATGTTCATTTATGGAGACAATAAATGCCCCTTTGTGCTGAATTGAGTTTTATTTGGGTTTGTGTTACCTGAGACCGAAGAAGTTCCAATTATATAAATTTTATATAAATAGCTGCAGGCCCAGGAAGCTCTAAAAGCATAGAAGTATACAAGGTCCTCTAGTTTTCACTTCGTGACTAGGTTGGAGGCTGTGGTTTCTAGGTTTTCCTGACTTTGGTGACCCCTGTCATCACTAAGCAAATATATGGGTCACAGACACCTTTCTGTATACATCAGAACCCAGTAGAAAAGTGCTCGAACCCATCCAGAGCAAGTATTTGCAGACATTCCCAAAGCACATAATTATAGGGTCTAGGGTCATGGTACAGGACACCATGGGAGCAGCTTTGTAATGAAACTCTAGATGTTAAACAAGGAAATCACTAAACCGGTTGGATCTGCATTTAAAGTAAAAAAAAATTTTTTTTCTCTTTATGCCTAGGCTTAAAGGGTGACCTGGACCAAAGTATTGAAAATGAGATTTTAGGAAAAAGGAGAAGAAGCTGTTTTAGGGTTTTTAAAGTATGCTACTGACACATTAGCAGCTGGTACAGTGGTTGGGGAGGTTGGGGAAGTGGACCCACTGTTCTTCAGCGGGCGCTCTCTCCCTCATATAGGACAGTGACAGGGTCCTTATGGTTCACGCTATCTTACAGTGAGGGATCGTTTTTACCCAGCATTTCCCCTTGATGCCTGCGAGTAGGGCTGCTTGGGCCATGTGCCTATCTCTAAGCTAATCTCTGCCTAAGGGGAAAGAGGTAGGAATTGACCCGTTTGGGTGACTTCTCTACCCCGTGGAGTAGGAGGGAATATTCTCCCCAATGGACAGCCCCATTCCATCTCATGGATTAGTAATGGCAGGTCAATAAAGTCTGGAAGTGAGGTCGAAGGTAAGGAAGTTTCCACGGTCGTCCCACAGGCTTTTGAAATGTCATTTTCTTTCACCTTGCTGTTCTCTTCTTTCTGGTCACTGCATTTGAAGTAGCTGTCCTGGGCCTTTCCTCTGGGAGATTTCATGTGGTCTTATTGTTAGGTAGCAGTTAAACGTGAACGGAAGGTCGGGAGTTTGAGAAAGTGCGCAGTACAGAACAAACCAGTTAACCAACAGCCCTGACTCAGTGGTGCCTCAAGGTCTGATAAGATAGTTGTTTCAGGACCCTTGGCTGAGCTCAGCTCTACAAACAATTCATCTTACAACAGGAGGAAAATAGATAAATTCAGGGCAAGACAAAGATATGTTAGCCCAGAAGGACCCAATTGCTAAGACAGCTTAAGTGAGACCATATATAAATAACGCGGACCAGAGATTCCCAGACCTGGGAAAATGGGACGGTGAAGACTGGAACCCACTCACCATAAATCCTATGAAATCAGTTCCAGTTAGGACATGTAAGCCAGGCCAAGATGCCCAAAGTTGCCCTTAAGTTGTTAGCTGATGGAGTTTGTCAATTCAGAGCCCAGAGGTGAAACTCAGGCAGGACTTTCTAACAATCTCTGTCCTACCCCAATGAAAGCTGGTACACAGAGAAGTGAGCTGGTGCCCTCCTCTCTGAGAGGACCCACGCTCTCCTTTGAGGATGCTTTCCGGCTCCTTCTTTCTCTTCTAGTAAATTTGGCTATACTTTTACTAAGTCTTGGGTCTTGCATGAAATTCTCTCATGGGAAGACACAAGAGCTGAGAACACAGAACAATTTTCCATGAGATCTTAACTCAGGTATCATTATGACATACAGTAGCATCTCTGTCACACCTTTGTTTTGTGGGCCTGTATTCATTAGGGTTCACCTGGAGAACCAGAACTAGTAGGATATATATATTAAGAGATTTATTTATTTAAAAGAAAGAATGACAGTGAAAGAGAGAGAGAGAGAGAGAGAATTAATTTTTATTGAGTTTTTACATGGCTTTCGTTGCTCTGACACTTAGCTGTATGTGGGTTGCTGGGGTTTGAACCCATGTAACTACACATGCCGGGCAAGCACCATAAGCGCTGAGCCACCACTCCAGCCCCCTATTAAGATATTTATTGCAAGGAATTTCTGACATAGTTTTTGGGCTTTGCTGGGCAAGTCTGACATCCACTGTCCAAAATGGCAGCTTTTGGGAGGGGGGTGAAACCTGCTGTTCATAGGTGGAATTTCTTCTCAGCTCTTCTTGACTCTTCTGTTAAGGTCTTGTAATTGATTGAATCAGGCCTACCCAGATTATCTGTAGCTATCTCCCTTTCTTAATCATGAACTTTAGTCACATCTGCAAACTGTTTTCTGAGTAATGCCTAGATTAGAACTTGTCTGAAAAACTGGGGACTCTAGCCTAGGCAAGTGGACTGGAACAACTGGTCAACCCCAATCTCTCTGCTGAGCTTCAGATCTGAGTATCCACTGGTCTACCCCATACGACCATTTAGTGCTTCCAACTTGACACCTCTAAACGTAACTTTTGATGCTCATCTGTTCCAGCTCCCACCGGCTCTTCTATCTTCCGCATCTATGGCTCAAATAAAAAACCTCAAAGTCAAGTCTCGTTCTCTGTCTCTCGCCAACTCATCTCTATGCAAGTACTATCTTCTCTGGTTCCCACATAGATTTCAGACATTCACTTCTTGCCATCTCCCCTGTCTCCAGCCTAGCCCAGACTTCTTTCTCTCCAGCCTGGGCCACTGCCAAAGCCACCCAAGCAGTCTCTCTGCTTACATTCTTGTCTTGGGCTCTTTGTGGCTCCACCCACCCATCAGGGTGATCTTTTTAAAGCATAAGCCAAATTTACCTGAGTCCTATATTTGAAACTCATCAGTGGTTCCCCACTGCTCAGGTTAAAATGTGAACTTCTTACCTCGGTGCAGTGCATTACGAAAACTGGTCACAAATTCCTCCCACTCATGTTTGTGTGTCCCATTGCAAAATGACTTTGTCATTTCTCTTAGGTTTCCATTGCTGGGACCAAAGTACCCAACAAGAATAACTTAGAGGACAAAAGTTTATTTTGAGCTTGTGGTTTCAGAGGTTCAGTCCATGGTTGGCCACCTCTATTGCTGTGGGCCCAATGTGAGTCCCATTATGGTGGAAGGGACTGGTGGAGGAAAACTACTCAGCTCATGGTAGATGGAAAGGAGAGAGCAAGAGAGAGAGAGAAGAGGAAGAAGAAGAAGAAGAAGAGGAGGAGGAGGAAGAAGAGGAGGAGGAGGAGGAAGAAGAAGAGGAGGAGGAGGAGGAAGAGGAAGAGGAGGAGGAGGAGGAGGAGGAGGGGAGGGAAGAGGAGGGTAGAAGGGGCTGCAGGGAATTCTTTCAGGACATGCCACCCAGTGACCTGCCTCCTCCAGCTATTTCCCATCTGCCTCTAGTTACCACCCAGTCAATCCATTCAAACTTGGGTGGACTGATTAGATTACAGCTCTCATAATCTAATAATTTCACTTGGAAAATTCCTGCACTGACACAGGAACTTTAGGGGCACACTTCATATCCAAATCATAATACCTCCCATAAAGAGTGTCACAGGATGGGGATCTGACAAGGTCCTTCCAAAGAGGAGAGTGGGATTTCAACAGCGTGGGTGGTTTCTTGTCTTTCATCAGTGGAAAGAATTCCAGACACATCTAAAAGCAAGGCAGGGTGATGAACCTCTTTGGCTTGTTAATATTGTATCCCCAGGACGTAGAACAGTGGCAAGTTCATCATGAGGGCTCAATATAGCATGCTGTATTCCCTCTGTGAGTCAATGAAAGGGCTCTCTCTGTGGTGTTAGCCTTGGGCATGATGAAGTTATCTTGGACCTATGAGCTCTGGAAATATGACAGTTATACCAGTTGTGCAAAGTGGACTTTCTCACGCTTCTTTTGGGTTCTTCTCAGTGGCATCTTACTTTTATTCCAGACTATATCCATGTTCCAAGGGCAGTCAAGACCAGGAGGTGGACTGCACCTGGGCCAGGGTAGTGATGATAAAGTCTGTAATTTTGAAAGAAATAGACTTCCAAGAAAAATATGAGTCATACCCAGGCGTGGTGGTGTACACCTATAATCCCAGCAGTTTGGGAGGCTGAGGTAGGAGGATTGCAAGTTCAAAGCCAGCCTCAGTGACTTAGCGAGACTCTGTCTCAAAATAAAAAATAAAAAGGACTGGGAATATGGCTCAATAGGTAAGCACCTCTAGGTTCAATCCCTGGTTAAAAAATAATGACATAGATGCTTTTCCAGGGTTAAAGTAATGGAGGCTCTTGGCTTTCCCATTTGCTTCACGATGTGCAGTGTCTTTTTGCATGATCAGGGAGGATTCCTAATTCATCACTAGTACTTGTACGGTCCTACAAATGGTCTTACTTTTGTTTATCTGGTTTGTTTCTGAAGCTACAAGTCATAGACACCCGGTGAGGGTGCCTACCCAACCACACCCTTCCTAGGCCTCCACAGTGGTGACTCCCCACAGTCCCCTTAGAATCACCCAATGCTGCTCTTCACCTGGAGGCCATGGTGATTAGATGGATTTGAATTTCTTCTTCTTTTTTTAGAGTAATAAGCATTTATTATCTCACAGTTTTTTAAAAATTTTTATTAGATGTATATAGGTACACAATCGAGGGGGAAACATTATCAAACAATCAAGAACCAATCTATATATACTTAGTTAACAGATTTGAATTTCTGACCAAGCAGATCATCTTTCCTGCAAGTGTTTATCTGGGCCTGAAAGATGTAAAGTTATAAGGATGGAAAGGTAAGTTAGGGGTGTCCAGGGTCAGCATCGGGTTCAGGCTGCTTGTATTTGTGTCATTTCTCTACCATCATGTCTAATTAGGTAACCGTGAACAAGTATCTCCAGTCGATACAGAGAGCAGAGCCTCGGGGGTGCAGAGAGAGGAAGGACCATATAGAAGCAGGGACTCGGGAAGCCACAGGGCACTGGAGGCGTCTCCTAGGTGCCTTCTGTGTGACAAACGCCATAGTTGCTTACTTAGGGGACTGTTTTGTGCTGATCCCAGATAAAGGTCCCAGGATCCTTCTCAACACAGCACCACAGGAAGGGAGTTGCACAAAGGATAAGCCATTGGCCCAGCTAGTTTAGAGTGGGCTACTTAGCGGGGAAGGCCCAGCAGCATCCTGATGGGGGCTGAGGGAAGCACAGGTGTCAGGTGAAAGAGCAGGTCCTCAGAGACCCAGGAGAGGGACAAAGGGGGTCAGCAGGGCAGGTAGGGCGAAGTCACCAGGGATGGACTTCCTGTAAGTCACACTTGGACACATTCAGCCTTCCCTAGCTTCCGACCCAGAGCACATATCAAACATGATTTTTCTTCTTATCTATCTGAGTTCTGAAAGCTTCTGGAGACATGGAAGAAATTTTTCAACAACTACTAACAATGGTTAATATTTTTAATCACAAACATGAAATGGAATTTAATTAAACAGATTCCTACCTCACAGCAAATCATCAGAGCTTCAGGCTCACCTACATATATATTTACTCCTCCTCAAAGCTGGGAGCAGGGGATATAAGAAAATACATTATTAGTTCAAGAAATGCTATTTCATCCTTTGCTTAGACAAATAACAACAACAGAAAACTCAAATTCTAAGGACAAATGGTGTGCATGTATCAGGAAGCAGGTATGGAAACAGCTGGAGAAGTCTGGAAATGAGAGGGACGAGACCGAATAGCTGTCCCCTGATGGGCTACTCAATACTTCTGTACCCCAGAAACGCATCAGATCGCGGCGGGGCATGGAGACCTGGTTGCTGATTCATTCCACTAAGCTGAGAGAATCCTAATTTCCTCGAAGCCTCTGGGTAAAGTGTTATGTATTCCAGCACTCAAGAGTAAATTCAGAAGCCTGGCATGGAGGCTCACGCCTGTCACCCCGGCTGCTTGGGAAGTGCGCAGGAGGATGGCCAGTCTGATGAACTTAATGAGGCCCTGTCTCAACATGAAAAATAAATCAAGAAATAAAAAGGGCTGGGGACAAAGTACTGAAGGCTTAAAAAGTAGTTCAGTGATAGAGCACTCTGGGTTCAATCCTCAGTACCACCAGTGGGGAGCGGGGTTCACAGAAGCTACAGCACAGAATGTATTTGAATGAGAATGGGGTTCTCTGTCGCTGAGCTGGTGGCAATAGACAGGCAAGGGAAGGGGTGGGAGAGACGCTGATAGCTCTTTATTCTCCACCTCCTGGATCCTTTCTCTTCCATATTTACATCCTGGGGACCAGACTTCTGCGGACGCTGCCTCCCTGGCCCTTACCCTCTAGGATCAGGTTGGGTTCTGCCATGGGGAACACTAGCAAGGGATCAAAAGCTGAGAGGAGGTCAGTGTATGTACAACCTGTCCCCCACCCCAAGGGCTCTCAAAGTATGGTCCAAGCAGCATCAGTATCCCCTGGGTGCTTGTTAAAAAGGCAGGTTCTGGGGCTGGAGCCTTGGCTCGGCTGTTATGGTACTTGACTGGCACGCACGAGTACGTGAGTTCGAATCCCAGCACCACGTACACAATGGAGTGTCGGAGCAACAAAAGTCACATGAAAAACTAAATAATAAAAATTGATTCTCTGTGTCTCTTTCACTGTCCCACCCTCTCTCTTAAAAAAAAAAAAAAGGCAGCTTCTTGGTCCTTCCCTGTTGGTTTTTTTTTTTTTTAAAGAGAGAGGGACAGTGAGAGAGACAGAGAAAGAGAGAAACAACTTCATTTAGTTTTTCACATGGCCTTAGTTGCTCCAACACTTAGTTGTGTATGTGGTGCTGGGGTTTGAACCCAGGTCCTTGTGCATGCCAGGCAAGCGCCGAAACCGCTGAGCCACCGCTCCAGCCTCTCCCCTGTTGGTTTATTTTAAGAATTAGGATTATTTTAAGATATATGGGGCCTGAAGCTCTAAAGCTTAAAGGTAATGGACCTACGCAAAATATTGTAAGCTCAAGGTGCAGGCATTAAACTAGAAACTGCTAGGTCTTTTATATTATCCACTATGTCCTTACCAGGGATATCAGTGGGTGGTGCTACCTCAGGGTGTGTCTAATAGCACCACCTTGTGTCAAATATATGTCAGTGCTGCTTTAGCTCCTGTTAGGAAACATTTTCCCTCTGTTATAATTATTCATTATATGGATGATATCTTATTAGCCTCTCAGAAGGAGGATGAACTTCAAGCTTGTATGCTAAACCTACAACAGGAGCTTAAATTGGCTGGCTTGACCATTGCCCCAGAGAAATTACAAACTCACTCCCCCTATTATTACTTTTGGGGTATACTCTTGAAGATAATCACATTAGATCACAAAAAATCACCATATTCACAGGTAATCTTAAAACACTAAATGACTTTCAGAAACTGCTGGGTGATATTAATTGGCTTTGCCCCTCTCTCTCTATTACCACTCATGAACTACGTCCCCTCTTTGACATTCTCCGTGGAGACCCTGACCCCTCTTCTACTCGATCTCTCACTGATGAAGGGAGATCAGCTTTATGGATGGTGGGAAAAGCGATCCAACAAGCTCATGTTACTTATTTTGGTGAAACTCAGAAATTATATTTATTAGTGTTCCCCTCCAAACTAACACCTACAGGGGTTTTTGGACAAGATTCTCCACTTTTTTGGGTTCATGATCACACTTCGCCTCGTCGTGTGTTATTACCTTACTATACTGCTGTGGCTAAAATAATTGAAAAGGCACTTTTGGAATCACTGCATGTTTTTGGACGCCATCCAGACATCATAGTAGTGCCCTATACTGCTGCCCAGCATCTGTGGCTTCAACATAATGACGATGACTGGAGTTTACTATTGTCTACTGTCTCTAGTACTTTTGACAATCATTACCCTCCATATAAATTAGTTATGTTCCTACAATCTCATCCAGTTTGTTTTCCAAAAGTTATTTCTTCTAACCCCAATCCTGGAGCCCTGACTGTCTTTACTGATGGATCCTCCAATGGTATTGCAGCAGTGGTCACCGATAATGATGCTTTCCATGTTCAGACATCCTATAAATCTGCTCAGCTGGTAGAGCTAGTTGCTGTCATTTCGGCTTTATAGAAATTTCCACAAGCTCTGAATTTATCTACTGATAGTAACTATGTTGCACAAGCTGTTCCATGGCTGAAAGCAACAGGAAATATAGGAAAAGGCTGTCCAGCAACAGCATTGTTTCATCAACTTCAATCTCTTTTGTGGCGTAGAAAAGAAAAATTATTTATTACTCATGTTAGAGGACATACTGGGTTGCCTGGGCCCTTGTCTGCGGGTAACGCCCAAGCTGATGCTTCACTCATGCTCCTTTGCACATGACTGTGCAGGAGGCCAAGCGAGCACACCATCTTTTCATCTCAATAGTCACTCGTTACACTATCGCTTCCATATTTCCAAAGAACAAGCAAAACACATTGTTGCTTCCTGCCCTGCATGTCAACCACTGCTTCCTGTCCCTCATTATGGACTGAATCCTAAGGGACTTTTACCCAATCATGTATGGCAAATGGATGTTACCCATATCCCCTCCTTTGGCAAATTACAATTTGTGCATGTCAGCATAGATACCTGTTCTGGGTTTATTGTTGTTTCCCCACATTCTGGAGAAAGGGTAAGGGATGTTATTGCACATTGTAAATATGCATTCTCTGTTCTTGGTGTACCTAAGATAATCAAGACTGATAATGGACCTAGCTATACTAGCACCAAGTTTGCTCAATTCTGCACACAATATCAGGTCACACATAAAACAGACATTCCATACAACCCCGGGGGTCAAGGCATCGTGGAGCATGCACATCTCACCATCAAAAATTATCTACTTAAAAATAAAAAGGGGGAATACACTGCCCCATGAGACCTACTTAATCATATCCTCTTTATTCTTAATTTTTAAATTTTGGATGTTAACAATAATACCACAACCGAACGCCATTGGCATCCTAGTGGCCGACCCTATGCACAGCCCATGTGGAGGGATCCCATTGATAATCAATGGCATGGACCTGACCTGGTCTTAATCTGGGGTCGAGGTAGTGTTTGTGTTTTTCCACAGGAGAATGATGATCCCCAGTGGATTCCAGAATGCCTTGTGCATCAGCTTTCTGCTTCTGATGGGATAGGTGCATCAAAATGACTCGGACTTGTACTGGGCTTTGTACCTGCTAGAAGGGATCTCACAACTCCTCCCTCGTTGTCTGTGTCCCCACAATGATTCCTGTTCCAGTAGAAGTGAAGGTGAATGCCCAGAACATTCAGCTCTATCGAACCAGAAGGGACTTTGGATTTACAGTGGCTGTTGTGGCAGCCACCATGGCTGCAACTATGGCTTCTGCTGCCACGGGACTGGCTATGCACCATTCAGTGGCCACAGGGACAGTGGTAAATAAATTGGCTGAACAAACTGCTACTGCCCTAAGTACTCAACAGCAGATTAATGAACATTTGCAAGCAGGCATAATGCTGTTAAACCAAAAAACTAACTTGATGCAAGAAGAAATAGAATTGCTGTATGACATTTCATGTGTCTTGTTCCCCACTGTTCAAAGATATTTGTGTAACACCTGTTTCTTATACTATGCACAATTTGTCTACAAATATATCTCAACTAAGTGAGATGGTGAGATGCCCTTGGAACAACAAGTTTAGGAATTTAACCACTTTGTTAATTAGAGAAATTAAGGCTCTGAATGAGACCCGAATTCCACCTATGTCTTTATCTGGCTTGGCTACCTGGATGTTAAGAGCCCTTAACCTGTTAAAAAATTGGTCTGGCATTGCCACCTGGATTGGAGTATTAAGTTTAGGAATAATTTTTCTCATTTATTGCTCTCGCAGCCGATGGCAGCAGCAACAGACTAAAAATCATGCAATGCAGCAAATCCTGCTGGCACAGCAGCAGGGGCAAGAACCCCTCCCCCAAGTATGGTTTCATGTGTTGAAGGAGACATGAGTCCTTGTATCAATGACGGGTAAGATGGAATGGATGCCTTACTAACCTAAGACAGGGAGGCAACCTTGCTGTTGCCCATCCCCATGACAGGTAAAGAGGGATGTCGCATTCCACAACCTAAGACAGATCCTGGATGCCTTCAATTAAAACAAAAAGGAGGAATTGTTGGGATCTGACCTTCACTCCATTTCATCTGCTGCCCTTGCTTCATCTTGTTACTATCTGCATAAGCTCCTTCAGGCTAGATTGTGCTTTGTTAATCTTGCAAGTTGTCATGTAAAAGAAAAACAGGATGGCTGGGAAAGTACTAACCACAGGATATTCCTAAATTTTGTCTGTACTGGAAATCTGCATAACCCCTGGTAACTCCCTTAGAAGGGATATAAAAAGAGATGTAAAGCTTGAATAAAGGGTGACCATTCCATCTAGGTCTCTTGCCTGTGTCCTTTATCATCCCCAGCCCATCTCTCAGGTTTCAACCCAGCCGGCCAGACCGGGACACTTCCCCAAATCTACTGCAGGGTCCAGAATCTGCTTGTGTGTGTGTGTGTGTGTGTGTGTGTGTGTGTGTGTATACAGGGGATTGAACCCAGGAGCGGTCCACCACTGAGTCACATCCTGAGCTCCCTACACCCTTTTTT
>PVKS010006999.1:0-75190 GCA_004027875.1 Aplodontia rufa | reverse complement strand
CCATTCTTGGTTTTTGTGACTGTGAGAAAGGAATCAGAAGGAGGAAGTAAAGATCCAAATTGCAATGACCTCTTCTCCCCCTCGCCAAAACACAAATTGATGCGCAGGTATCCTTAGGCTTGGTCGAGGGAAACTCCAGCTCTATTCCCCCCCCCCCGCCTTTTCCACATTCACAACCGTAAGAAATGAAACAAGAAAGGAGCCGAGCAAACTGAAGACAAAGTGTGTGCACAATTGAGGGGGTGGAAATCAAACACGGAAATGAGGGCAAAGAAACCAGAGTCTTTTGGAAAAGTCGCTGTCCCCTCCCCCCACAAACCACGGAACTGGCCTCAGAGACCACGATCTTCCCCAACCTCACAGTCCTACCAGCTTTATAAAAAAAAAAAAAAAATCCCATCACGACCTCAAAATACATGGGCTTGCTCTACATTCAGCGCTCCAGCTCCTCATTCGGAGCCGGGCTGTACCCCCCAGTTCTCCCCAGTCCTCCACGCCTCTACCCCCAAGCCCGGAGGGCCACTTTGCTCCGGCGGCTCTCCCTTCCTCTTGCTTTCTTTTTGACTCCCCAGCTAGCCTACCTCCCTCTCCCTCCTGCCTACTTTCATGTACTGAACATGCAGGTCTGAGTTTTTCTGTCAGCCTAACCGCATCCGGACTCTATTAAAGTTCCTGGCTCGGGATAAACAATGCAACTGTCGCGTGCAGCAGTCTGAAAATAATTGGATTAGCTAAAACATATCAACTAAATAGAGACAGTCCTGCTCAGGCAGTCGGAGTGAATGTCACCCTGGAAAAAACCCTGAAAACTGATCTCATGGTCACTGGGCTCTCAGAACCTCCCTCTGAAGGTTTTCAAACCGAAGTTTGGGGAGCTCGGCTTGGAGACTGCTCAGCTCACCCTTAGATGACAAGTGATTTTCACCACCGCTTTTTTTTTTTTAATAAGATCTGTACAGATAAGAGAGCAGTGGCAAAGACAGTTGGAGTGGACCACAGGGTACATGCCACTCCTTAGGAGACCTGACAATCGTCACAAAATCATTTCTCATCTCAGAGAGAGTGCCTTTCTCTGTTTTGACTCAATTGCTTCAATTAGAAACAAAATTGGTGACGGATGATTTTATTCTCAAAGCACAAATCTGTGCGTATGCATGCTTTTGCTTTTGTTTTAATGCAAGCAACTACACCAATAGACTAACTGTGCAGCAGGCTTCTAAACAGGGTTGCTTTTTTGGAAAAAGAATAAACAGGATTAGCAAAGACACACACCTGGAGAATCTTTTTCACCTTTTCTATTTCCTTTGGCTTCTGATCAACAGAGGCATATGTCCTAGTACAGCTGCCTGCCCCTGCCACACTGAGAACTCCAAGCATTGCAGGTAACTAACTGGGCCACAGACATTCATGTTCATTCAACTCTGCTTCCCCATGGTGGAGCCACCTCCAGCACCCTGAAGCTGGGTTAAGAGCCCCTTTTCCAGCAAAGTATACTTGTGTTGCTTTGCCAGGTTCCCACCTCCTCCCCAAAACAGAACTCTCTCTCCCTCTCCCCTACCCCCCCACACTTTATTTATACATGTCTCTATAAAGGACTGTCCTCTGCTGTAGACAGAATGACCCCCTTTAAGTTGAGCAGAGAGGAACAATCAGACTGACAGAGGCCAAAGGGGTCATAGGAGGGACCTGTGTTTGTTTAGGTTTGAGGAGGTTTCCTTTTAGCATTAAACACTAAAGATTTAACCCCCCCACCACCCACTTCCATTTGGTCTTGGAAACTGGCTAAAGGTTACCGCAGAATCCAGAACTCCTGGGCCTGGCAGGAGAGGGCACCGCTTTGTTTTTGTTTGTCTTTTTCTTTCCCAGCTCACTGGGAGGCTGGGGGGTTTAAATGAGGTCCCACTTCCCCCCTGCTTCCCAAGACAAGAGATAGGAGGACAAGCCTCATTCTTCTCACTCTGGAAGAATAGGAAGAGAGGTATTCTCAGAAGAACTCGGAACATCCTCAGCTTCCCTGGGGGGCCCCTTTGATCGTCTCTTTTGCCCTGCCCTGGATTTAGGGTCAGGGTGCGGGAGGAGGTGGGGCAAGAGAAAGGCAGAGGTGGCTCCTACCTGTGCTGGATCGTGCCTTGGGCCTCGACTTACATCCGAAGCCGGTGGGGGAGCCCCCCAACAGGCTGCTGGGGGGGAAGAGTCCGGAGCTGTACTCGGGCACATAGGGCGGGTAGGTGGTGATGGGGTGGTGGGCCGACGACGAGGCCCCTCCCAGGGTGGTCATGCTGCCGCGAGTGTGCGACGCCTCCAGTTTCATGCTGTCGGGCAGCGGCACCTGGTACTTGAGGCACTCTTTCTCATCCTGCCGGGCTGAGCCGGCCGAGCCCGGGGTGGACAGGGACGGGTCCGGGGAGACGTCCTTCGGCGGGGTGGGCGGGAAGGTGAAGAGGTGCGGGCTGGAGTGGCCCGCCGCCAGGGAGGAGGATGAGGCCGGAGGGTAGACGGAGAGTGGCCCCGGGGAGCCATGGTGGATGGATGTCTTGGAGAAGGGGCTGAGGTTCCAGGGCGAAGCAGTGTGGTGGCTGCCCAGGGCTTTGCCGCCGTCCAGCCAGGGCAGGGATCCGTGCAGCAGAGGCGGGCGGCACACCTGGCTCCCTGCGCAGGCAGGTGGGAAAGGGACAGAAGAGAGAAATGCAGATAAGAGCGGTCCTCAGACACACCTGGGGACTCTCCCCATGGCGCCCCCAGCCTCCCAGTTGGCAAAAACCCCTGCACCCCCCAAGACCTGGATTCAGGCCTACTCTCTAATCCTTGTGGTCCCAGGAGTACCTGACCAGCACACCTTGGGTGCCGGCAGACCCTGCCCACCCCTGTCTCCCACACACAAACACATCCCATCAAATCCGGAATTAAGGGCCCAGAGAGGCTTCCAAGGAGTGGTGAAAGGTCCCTTGGCTTATTTGGCCTCTCCAGGTACATTGTCTAAATCGCTCCCTGAGGCCCCTCTCTCAACCTGACTTGATTTATTGGTTTCTTTCAATGGTTGGGATTCCCCCATTCCAGACTTAATCCCAGCAGCCTGATAAGAGAGTCAGCTGTGAATGATGAGGCCTGAAGTGGGGACCTGGTCACACCACCACTCAATGCCAGGAGGAACTCTGGACCCTGGGAAGAGGCCCAGTCCCAATGCAGAATGCAAGGAGAAGGCTTAGGAAGGAAAGGGATGTTTTAGGGATGTCTCCAAAAAGTCCAATGCAGCACTTGCTCAGAATTGACAAGGCTGCTTCCAAAATGCCTGAAAGGATTTGCAAGGAAACTTTCATTGCTCAAGCTGTTGAAAGTTTCCAAGGCAGGACCCCGGGACGGCAGTTTTTTCTGCTTTTCTCAACCTCCCAAATCCCATAGATGATGAAGCCAAGACAAGCCCCATATGCCCTCAAAGCTGAGATTCCACCAGTGTAGTATGTGGATTTCACCTGAGCCCCTGAAACACAAAATTCCAGTTTATGTGTATATTTCAAACTAAGAATGACTCATACAGAGTATATTTAGCCTTCACTTAAAATACACAAATCTAAGGTAGCCATAACTTACATGAGCACATACTGAGAGGGGAACATTTAAACTGCTAGGGCAAGTCCACATTGATCTTTTAATACAGTACCTGCCTCACCATTTGACATTATTCTCAACCATTAAGAACAATACTGAAACTAAAATCTTAAGAGAGAGGAAAGGGAGGGGAGTAGAGGGGCACAGAGTTCTCTGAACACTAAGGGTTAAGATTCATATTATGCAGGAAGTAGTATAGTAAATAACATTAAGTCTGCATGTACCGCATTTCCATTTAACTGCTGATCTGCACAGAACATGGGCAAAGAGCGCCCCATCCGCAGAAACGATTGTTTAAAACCTGGCGACAGCAGGGCAGAGGACGCCTGCTGCCGGAGGGGCTATGTCATCAGGTCTATGTCATCGGCGCCAAAGCCAGCTCTGAGTAGGGGTACTAGGGCAGACCTCCATCTGGCTGGACTAAGAAAGCCTCACGTTTTCTCCCTCTGAATTTTTGCTCCTATTTATTCTTTAGGAACAAACTTACAGCTGGAAAGTGTTAGAGCTTTCTTCCCCTCTCTACATTGGGGCTGGGTCTAAGTTTTTACATTTCAGGACTCTCCTAAACTTCTCAAGGTAAAAGGGGAGGGGGGAATGCAACAGGAATTGTTCCTACTTTAAAAAAAGTAACCTTGATATATCCTAAATCTCCTGTGAGACCTAAGGGGACTACTGTAGGCCGCAGGAGAGAATAAGGCCAGAGTTGCAGGCAATGAGACATCCTGAAATCAAAGACGCAGGCAAATTCTGTGCAGCCGGGAATCTAGAAAGCCTAAAATCTCTCATATGTTAGGTAGTAGTTTTTCCCCCAAGGCTGGTGCAGCACCAGAATGTATTGCCGAAGCCACCAGTGGGCAGATCTGCCTAAAAACCAAATGCACTAGCTTTAGGGTAAGGTCAAAGGGAGGAATAGAATAAATACATCTTTTGGGCCTTAATCAAAATGTGCTTGAAGAAACAAATTGAGGGTCCCTAGCAGAAGAGCCCCTTAGTGGAACTACAAGATAACAGGGGAGGCGAAACCCTGTGAAGAGTCGAGTTCCAGGCCGGTTTGGCCAGAGCTGGCTGCCCGGCTAGGATCGTTGCTCGGCCCGGGGAGGTAGAGCCTTGGCCTCCGACGCCTGGGATCTCCCTGGCCCCATAACCTGCGGGCGCTCCGGGAAGGAAACCTGCATCTAGGTGCCCGCCAGGTGAGCTCGAGGCCCACGGGACACCAGTTAGGAGAGACGCCTGCTGCTACTCTTTTTAAAAACACACTTTCACAAAGAGCGAGACTGTTTCCTCGCCCATTTCCGGGCCCCAATTTTCTTTCTTTCTTTCTTTTTTGTAAATGCACCAATAACGGCACTTAAGGGCTTTCGCTCTGTCTCCCTCCTCCCCGACCAAGAGCAGCGCGGCTGGCTAGGGTTCCAGCACCCCAAGCGGACTCACCGTGGTGGGTCGGAGGGTACCTCTGCACCGTGGCCCTGACTGAGTTTCCGTAATAGGACGGGACATGGTTCCCTTGACCGTCGATGTTAAAGAGTACATCCACCTCCTCGGGCAGGGGGTACTGCGCCGGATCCATGTAGGAGTGGCCGAGGCCAGGGTGGTGCGTGTCCGGGTGCTGCCCGTTGAGGACCGCGGGGTGGTGGTGGCTCACCCAGCGCGGTTGGTCCGCGGTCACCTCCATGTCCTCGGCTGCGCTCGCGCCCTCTCGCCGGGCCCAGAACCCGCGCAAGGAGAGGGAGGGCGGTCGGCCTGGGAGGTCCGCGGACTTCTGAGGTCCAAGGGCTGGAGAGCCGTTTAATGGTTGGTTTTCAGTGGGGGAATGGGAAGGCTGGGAAGGAAAGGTGAGCAAATGAGAGGGCTTGGGGGGCGGAGAGAATCTTTAAAAGATAGTGTGGCAAAAAGATGAAAAAAATCCAAAAACTAGGTACGGCAGGATGAAAGGGAGCCAAACTGTAAAATGAGGGGCAAGGACGCTGGAATTCTGCAAGTGAGGTTCCTCTGTACAGGGGTTCCTCAGCGCTGAGACTGTTTCCTCGGATCACCTGCAAGAGAGAGAAGAGGAGATCTGCGTGAGACGGTAAGTACTTTAGCACCTAAATTTCGCAAGGAGATCAGTTCCCCAAGAGCCGCCCAGCAGGCCGGTGCACCCGGGACACGCACACAAGCGCGGGGACACAACTGGAAGGAAACAAGACTCCCAAGGACATCCCCAACTGCCAGACTCACGGGAGCCCTGAACTGACTGGTTGCAACTTGGAGGACAAGTCCCTCCTTGGGGACACTGATCCGGAGAACTTTACAGCTAGTCGAACCCCTCCCCAAAGGAGAGCTGAATTTTAATTTTTAAAAAAGTCCTCCCAACTAGATGGGGGTAAATCAAACTTAAAGAAAAAAAAAGTTACTGTACCAACCTGGGTAGCGAGGAGCAAAGAGGAGGAGGAGGAGGAGAAGGAGGAGGAGGAGGAGGCGTGTGACCTGCACGGTCAGATTGCGTAGCTCGCTCTGTCTCGCTCTCTCTCCGTCTTTCTCTTTTTCTCTCTCTCTCTCCCTCTCTCTCTCTCTCTCTCTCTCTCTCTCTCTCTCTCTATATATATATATATATATATATATATATATATATATATATATTTTTTTTTTTTTTTTTTTTTTTTACAGGGAATGCATTCTTTCTGAAAGTATCAAGACGGCGCCAGGCAGCTCAGTGTTCGCAGACAGCTGTGGCGCGACGCAACTTAAGGAGGTTCTAGTGTCATCCGCGCCGAGGGGGAGGAGCCTGGCGCTGGCGAGGAGGGGACAGGATCCCCAGCACAAGGAAACTGCAACCCAAACCCGCTCCAGGACTTCACCCCCACCCCCAGCACATCGCCGCCCCTCCTCCCACCCCTCCACTGACCGGAAAGGGGCGCCGTGGAGGGCTGCCTCGGGCGGAGGGGCCGCGGGCAGGGTGGGCGAGGCCGGCCGGGATTTGGGGCGGAGGGGGCGGGCAGTAGAGAATTCGCGCTCTGGCCCTTTAACTGTAGCCTTAGCTCCTGTCGATTCATTCGGGCTTGGTAGATAGATTATTGCGTCCCGGTAAAACCGTCCTGCCCCATTCATAAAGTTAATTTCGATAGGCAGACTTTTCTTTTTCAGACTTTTTAAATGAACAATTATTATTCAATCTAGGGTATTCCAGAAAGTTTATCAATTCGGGGCAATATGCACTTAAAACCGAACAGGAAAAAAATCTTAATGTGAACGTATGTTTAAGATTTGCTTCTCGGGTCAATTTCCTAAAACTGAGGAATCAAGCAAAGGGAATATGGATTTGATTGGAACGTCCGTGTTATTTTTGTTGTCATTGTCACGGTCTTCCCTGGTCTTTTGCTTTCACAAGCCTCTCCAATGAAAATGCTTCAGCTGTTACAGCTGTTCTTTCCAGACCTAATAATATTTGTAATCGATGTGTGCTTTTGCTCAGAGTGACAATAATAATGGGTGAAGGGGAGGAGTCCTTCAAGTACGGTCCTAAAAGATAGAACTCGGTCTCAGCTCCAATTACCAAACTTTTCCCTTCGCCCTACTTACTCCGGTTCCCGGCGTTTCTCTCCCAGCCGTGCAAACCGGCTCCCCGCACCGACCCAAATCCTGGACTGAGCGACGACCAATCCCGGAGTCCGCGGGTCGCCCGGCCTTGGTCCGCCCAGTGGGCAGCCCAGGGCGGAGGGAGCGCGGCTTCCAGGCGCCCCGTGGAGGGGCGTGGCTCCGTGGGGCGGGCCTGGAGGAGGGCCAATCAGCGGTGGAGACTTCGACCGGGCCGCGTTTGGCCCGCCCCGCGGGCTCCAACCTCCGAGGCCCGGTTTGGTCCTTTGAGCCACTGCATCCCCTAGCGGCGCATATTCTTCTGCAACATCCAGCCCGAAAGCGTTGCCCCACGAGTAGGGTCAGGCGGGAAAAGAAGACTCCACCCATGTCCACCCCAGGGCAAAGTGTGCCAGGAGAGAGTGGGTTCCCCCGCTGGCTTTCCCACCAACTGGGCCAAGAGAACACGATTGGGTGGGACTATTTGAATTGAAGACGTTATTCCTTCCTCAATTCTCTACCCCATAAAATTTCCCATAAATACAAAATTTCCATGAGACGCCATTCCCAAAAGTAAGTTCTGAAGGATTCCTTTCATGCAGTGAAGGAAAAGCGTCAATATTCGGCTTCAATTTGGTGTGTGGGGAAAGTCCTGTTTTAAACACAATCCCTGTAGGAAGATTAATATAATTTGGAAGAGTGGGTCCTCAGAGTCTGGGATTTGTACCCTCTCTTGAATCCTCACCATATACTATCTGATATTTGCTTGAAATTAGGGTTGAATTTCTAGATATAGGACAGGAAGAAAAATCCCTAATTTTTGTGTTTTTTTTTTTAATTTAAATTCCCTCCTGCCTTTCTCTGCGCCCATTTGGACTCCGGTTTATTCGGGCGGCCCAGTAAAAAGCATCGATTTTCCTTTCACTCTTTGACCACTCGTCTCTCCTGGGCCAGTCAAGATGCCAGCATCTCTTCCAGCTCACGGTGCTCTCAAAAACCTTTTAATTATTTAGTTGCTGTCTAACATTCACCGGAAACCTCCATAAACAAGGAGAAAGAACGCACACACATTTTTTGCTAAGAGGCCCGGGATTAAGGATAGAAGTTAAATGATGAAAAGCGCGCGTTCGCGCGACAATCAGAATGTGGATACTAACCAGCCTAACCCAGTTCACAGAATATTGGAAAAGCCAAACGTAGCTCTGTGGTCCTGGGTACCGACCTAGGAGCCCAAGAAAGGGCAAAAGGGAACAGTCCTCAAGACAGAGAGAGAGAGAAAGGAAGAAAGAAACTGCTCAAACCAGGACTTGAAATGCTAACTTCCCAGCCTAAGAATGATGCTAAAAGGCCAGAACAAAATGCGAGAAGGAGGCCTCCCAGTGTAGGGGCGCCTCTCCGGTAACTTTGGTAGTAGGAGTGGAGGGGGATTATTCGTTTTAATTCAGTTACCTGCACCAGCACCAAGTCGGACTGAACTGGGATGAAGAAGGGCAACCTCCCTCCCACAACCTTGGAAAAATAAAAGATCTCGAAGGCCCCTCTTAGTCTAGGTGGTGTGGGGCTGGCAGAGACTGGTGGGGGGCCTGGGGCTGGTTGCCCAGGGAAGTGGAGCCAGCCTGTGGGGGGTATTTAACATGTAATTCCCAGCCGGTCCGCCCCTGTTCCCGGACTGACAGTGGGTAATTGGGAGAGAGGACGTTGCTCTTTTGATGGCCCGCGCCGGCCAGTCTCGCCGACGCCACACTGGGTTTGACGTCACGGGCCCAGCCCTAGAGTCGGGAGCATAGAACTGGGGGGGGAGGGAAAAGGCGGGGAGGGGGATGCCAGAGAGGGAGGGCCGAGGTCGGCCCCGGGACCCACGCGGAAGGAAGGGGGAAGGGAGCGAGGCCGGAGAGGTTGCGGCGCGTGGCCTGAGGCAGAGAGCAAGGCTGCGGGGGTCTGGGCCAGACCAGGCGCCGGCCTGACCCGCCTAACCGGCAAATGCAGGCCGGGCTTCCTCCTCCCCGGGCGGGCGGGCGGGGGATGGGAGGGGGCTCAAAGTCGGGGGGAGGAGGGAAAGGTGGTCCTGATTCTCCCGCTGCCAGAGCCCACAATGCCGCCCGCGGAGACGCATCTGAGCCCTCCTGCAGACCGCCGCACTCCCCTCTCCGGGCTCTCGGGCCCGGGCCTGGTCTAGCGAGTCTCCCTTCCTCCCTGAGAGCAGCCGGCGGAGCGGCGTTGAAGGAAAGAGGAGGCGACCTAGGAAGATGCTGCCGCTGCTGCTGCTGTAGGGTCCCCTGCTCCCATAGTGCGCGAGGCCTTCCTCACTAGAGTAAGGGGCTGGCGAACGGCCTGGACGCCTGTGACCCAGCATCCTGGAACCAAGCAGGCGACGGTGCAGCCACCGCCCTCGGAGGAGCCTAGTCCTGGTGCGGTGCGTGAGTCGGCGGGAGCCAAGTTGGCCTATCTGAAACCCCAGGCCTCAAGGCGGCTGCTTTAGGCGTCAAGTAGAGCGGGATGTGTGTGCCCTCTTGGGGAAAGGGTAAGAAACGGAGTCTGTCTCTTCTAGGTTGGGGTAAAATGGGACCCACCCGCCCTCAACACATGTCCATATGCAAGTTCCTCCCACCCGCCCTCTCAAGGGCGCAGAGTTCCTATCTCGGTGGAAGTAGGGAAACCCAATTTCCCAAAGAAGCCCAAGGCCCTGGCGCAAGCAAATGGAACGGGTTCCACAACCTCAGTACTAGGGCTGTGAACCCCGAAAGCGGAAATCCACGCAGCCAGCGTCACCCACTAGAGCCCGGCTACTGGTGCGTCCAGGCGAGCTCCGCGGGGCCGAGATGCGGGAAGAAACAGCCCTGGGGCGGGAGCGCTACGGCCGTGGGTAATCTGCACAGCCGAGCCTCGGGGTCGAAGTCCTAAAGTTACAAATCCAGCGCTGGGGTAGAGAGCGTGCCTCAGACCGCCCGGGGCGGTCATTTGAGCGTGTTTACTTAAGGACTTTGCTAGCTGAGCGCGCGCGAAATAGTCGGATTTCCAGCGAGGCAGCAAATATTTGCAGGCGGGAGAAAGAAGCGGAGCCGGGCCTCCGCTGCGTCCCTCCCCCTGGAGCCGCGGCGCCGGTTTGGGCGGACCCGGCCTCGCAGTTAAAAGACAGAAAAGAAGCTGGGGACCTGCGAGGCTTGGGGGCGGGGACGGCGCCCATCGGTACCAAAGACCAGAAACTGGAGCACTGTACCGGGCCCTGGCGAGCCGGAAAGTTGGGGGAGAAGTCCTTTCCCATTCCAGCTCATTCAATCTTCCTTGACTACGACTACTCAATAAAAATGGTGTGAAGCGACCGTGGTCGCAGAGAGCCTGGGGAGGAAATGGAGGCCAAAGGTGTCGAGGCCGGCGCCGGCACCCCTCACCAGCCGGGTTCGCGGCCCTGCAGTCTGCAAGCCCCAGGCTGATGCCCAGTGCTTTTCCGGGAACCGCAGGCGCCCCGGCGGGTCCTTTAATTGGGTGTCACTATTTTAACCTTGGCCATTGTTGGAACAATTAGCAAGAAACAATAACCACCAAGAGGCAATTAATTCGATTCCGCGCGCCGACTACTGCCAAGACCTGGGCGCTCGAGAAGACTGCTGTCCAGGAGGGGAGGTCTGGTTGGGGAGGTGTGGGTTACGTTTCTTGCCTGTTTTGTCTTAGGCATGGGAGCTAGAAAGGGGAGACAGGGGCAAGTGCAACCTGAGCCAGGCCACGCGGGAAGCCTGTCCTTGGCCTCGCTAGCCCCTGCCGGGCGCCCGAAGGAGCGCAGTGCCTTCTGGCTGCGTGTGTCCAAGGTGCAGCCGCCGCGCGCGGATCCCCAATGCCTATCAGAGAAAAGCCAGCTGACCGAGACGTGAAAGCCGGCTTTCTCCTTAGCCTTGGGTCCCCGCCTCGGTCACCCGAACTGCGTCCGAATTTCCTTCCCAGTCCGAGGAGGAGGAGCAAACAAGAGACCCCTGCTTGTGGCGAGGTACACACCTCCCTCTCACCGGAGTCAGCCTCACTGCCCCCTCCTCCGCCTCTGCCCCGGGATTAGGTTACCGTGTCCCGGCGAGGATTTTTACTGGATACGAGAATAGCACAGGTAAAGCTGTATAAACAGCTCTCCAGCTGCTGGGCGGGAGGGTTACGCCGGGGACAAGGCCCAAGGCGCCACTGCCTGGCCCGGCTGCGCTGGCGAAACCACTGGGGAGCCTGCTCCGGCGCGGCGCCCAGGACCGCACAAGTTAAATATATATTATATATCATTGCAGTTCCCACTCAGGCCCCCTTCTCGTTCCCGCACGAGCTGAAATGCACAGTGGGCAACAAAATCAAAACGCCACGAGAAAGCAGCGGGCAGTGGACAACACTGGCTGAGGATTCCGGCTCAGCAATGTTAACCTTTTTCGAATAAAACCCGGTGATCCAGAGACTTGGAATGTATAGAGAGGGGGACGCCAGAACACTCTGGCAACGCGCAGATGCTGGAGGTGGAAGCGTGCAAGGAGAAAACCCACAGGCTCTCCGGTGGAAGGAGCTCTGCCCGCGCAACTCTCTCCCATACCCACCCGCCCAGGGCCTGGGATCTACTTTCCCCCATGAAATGCGCCACGGCTTTCAGGGTGGTATGTGGTTTGGTATACTTTTTTTTTTTTTTCTTATCCATCTATCGCCGTTTAAAACTCGGAAGGAAACCCGCGGCCAGCAGGAGCGGCAAGTGAGCTGTGGAGAGTCAAAGAGAGAAGGTGTGCTCCGAGATTTCCCCCTCGCACTCTGCCCCCAGCCCGCGAGAGGGCCCTCCAGCTTTGGGGGATCCTGGCCCTCCCTCCGCCATTACCACCTTCTCACGGATCGAGAAAACCCCTGATTATAGCTAGATAAAAATTGGGCAGGTAGGGGTGTAACGGAAAGGGGACGCGGGCCGGGAGAAGACAGGGGATTTCTGCTTTCGGGTTTAACATTGCACACGTGGGGAGGGGGTTGTTAACCAGGAGAACCCGGGTAGGAGAGAAGGAGCTCCCCTTACGGGTAATTTGAAAGAAATTCGAGTCCCCCTGGAGGAAGGGTAAAAAAAATAGCCTTCCAGCTCACCCTACCTCCTGGCCTTGGCGGTTTGGGGGCAGGTGGGAGGGAGCCCCAGAACAAGAGGAAATATGGGGGTGTCCCAGCAGGCGACACCTGTCTCCCCCAGCGGTAGGCCTCCTCTGCCTCCCAGGGCATCACTGATTCTAGCCAGGAACTCACTGCTTCTAGACCCTGCCTCTCCCAGGAGGAAGCTCAGGTCAAACCGCTGAAGCAACGGATTCCGGCCAGAGCCCAGGAAAGGCGAGCCAGGCAATGGGATCCGACACCTGATTGCCTGGAACAACCAGATCCTAGCGTTTTTCGGGTCAAAACGGGTGCCGGTGGGGCTCAGGCCAGTCCCTCTCCCCTAGGCCTCCCAGCGCTCCCAGCTGGTCGCCGACCACTTCCTGGTCACCCATCTTCAGCAACCCTAGCCAGCGAAAACTCTCAGTGCTACACTGGGGGACTCACCGCCTCCAGCCAGTTTGGTATTGCAGGTGGGCTTTATCTTGAGGGTACTGTGTTTTGACTCTTCTAGAGTAGCCTGAGGAACTGGGCTGTGATTGTTGTGAGACAATCAACCAGGGTGCCCTGGGGTGGAGAGTGTTCACAGCAAGGGTAAAGGAAATGGGGAGAGTGATTCGGTTCAGTTCCAGCTGGCAGACAGCAGAGGTGGCTTTTAAAAGCACAAAGCAGTCTTTGGAATACTGAAGACCCCAAAGTTAAAACCGGGAATCTGCCTGGTTCCCAGTTGCAAAAATGAAGGCTTCGCTCACTCCCTTCGTCTGGCACTCGCCTGGTCAGGGACTGTCCTCTGCCCTCAGTCTCTCCCAGCCAAGCTCCTAGCTCAGGCTCCAGAATCCGAGGCCTGCCACCTCGTGGACCTCCAGCAATTTGTTACATAAAATAAAACAGCAACCAGATACACACTCCTTTTCTTCACTAGCGCTGCAGACCCTCAGTCACATGCAGCATGAGGATCTCAGCCAGGGCACTTGGCAACTGTTCTTTTTCCCCCCTTATCCCTTCTGACTGCTGCACCCAAGCAATTGCATCCCCAGTCCTAGTTGGCCCAGCAGCCAAGCATAGGGTTTCTCTGTGGCCTCTTTCTGATTATTCCAACCATTAAGAAAAAGACATGATCAGAAATATTTGGTTTGCACACAAAGACAAAAGCAGGAGAGAAATGTATACTTATGTGTAATATAGCTCAAATACCAAGCATTAGATACCACCTCAGTGCAGCTTAGAAAATGATAAAATAACCCAGGGCTGGAGAACAGTGACTTTTTATTCAGCTCCTCGTATGCTATCAGGATCTCTAATTCTCTGCCACCTTCTACAGTTTCTGGACACCAATTGCCAGGAGGGGTCACAGCCAAGTGACTTCAGTGTACCTACCCCTTTCCCATGCTCTCAATGTAGCCCTCAGCTGCTGAGCGTCCAACTGAAAGACTCTACCAATGAATGCCTGGGAGCCCCCCTCCCTTCAGTGAACCCCAGCCTGACCTCCACCCCCCATCCACATCTTCTGCAAGAAGGCAGAGTGGAAATATTAAATAAAGAAAAATGAACATTGCCCTGTGTCCCGGCTTTGGGTGGGAACGGAACAGCCCCAGCACCATTCCCCCAATGCTGGCAGAGGCAGCTTGTGTAGAATGGAGGGTGAGGTGTGGGCCACTGCCTCTCATCCACATCCTCCAAGCCCTCTTGCTTTCTTGGACCAGGAACCTTAGACCTTGCAGTATGACTACCTTGAGTAAATTTGGAAGCTGGGCCTTCTGTTTAATCCCGCTGTAGGAATCAATCAATATGCAGAGCCTACACAACCCCACACCCACTTGGGTCTTCCTGCACTGACACCACATCCCAACCTGGGTTCAAACCAGGAGAAAACAATTCTCTTCTTCTGAATGGCACACCATTTAATGGTAAGCCCCCTCCCCATGAACAGCAAGTTGGATCTCCCGCACCAAGCATCTCATTTACAGCTATCTGGATGGACTCAACCTGCCTCCCTGGGACTGTGGTCCGAAGCCTGACTCAGGAGGAATAATCCACCACCATAACCTTTTCTGCAGCAACAGAAAAAGGATTAGGGTCTCTGAAATGCTAATTCAGTGTTTGTCTCTTCAAAGTTCTCAGTCTCCCATCCACAATCCCAGGGCCCTAGTGAATCTGGACTATGTGGTAGGAAAAAAGGACCAGGAAACATGGGAACCAAGCCCACATCGAGGGGGGATGCTACAGTTAGACTCACTCCCACTCCCTGCCCTGCACAGAACCACCAGTGTCAGTTTCCTCAAGCACCCTGCAGTTTCTAAGAGGAAGAAATTACATATATGAAAGTAATTGTCCTGCCCAGATTCACTAGACTTCCTTTACATTTTAACGTTATCTGTCTTTGAGGGGAATTAACTCTGAGCAATGTCTTGTAGGTCTGTTGGTCCATTGTCCCAAGAGAAAGTCGGGATCTTGTTCCTCAATGTCCCTCCTGCTCTCAAAACCTTGGTTACCCTTTCTGTGAAGCTGTGGTTTTTCTCACCCACCTAAGGGTGCTTCTAGAAGCAAAGGACCAGCTCCCCAAGAGGGTGCCAGCTGTTGACACATCTGGCCTTCATCTTTACCTTGTAGTGCACATCTGTTTCTTTAATTATATGCAGAGACAATGAGCCTCAGCATACAGTTGTAAGCAGAGGAAAATAAACATGAAATTGACCCTTGGGTACAGCCACCTTGGGAGAAGCTTCCTCAGCAAAGCGGCTTTTCCCAATCCTCTGCCCTCCCTGCATTGAAAAACGATTCCCACCAGCTCTTATTTTTCTGTTCAGTTTTTCTTTGCATTTCTAGTTCTACTAACTCTTTTCTCCAAACAAGGACACACACACACACACACACACACACACACAGTCCAAGGTCATTGCAGAAAGCCCAACATTTCCAATGGCCAGAAAGAACAATAAGGGCTGGGGTCTAGTTCACTTTCTTCCAGGACCTCCTCCTAATTCTCTCCACGTGGAGTTAGAGAGGGAAGAGAGCTATAGTCACTGACCTGGGCAGCTTGTTCCCGGGAGCCAGCTGTTTTTTATTTTTCCCCCCACTTGCCGGGGATCTGAAGGCAGAAAAGACTGGCGGAGTTCGCCACAGTGGCCGCCGCAGCCGACCTCGCCGCTGGAACTGCTCACCGCATCTCAGGCGGGCTTCCAGCGAGAGGTAAAACCTGGGTGCTGCGCATCCTTCCTAGGAGCCCCCTCCCCTCCGCCTTCCCGTGCTCACTGTAGAGAGCCGAGCTCTTCCGGGTTGCGAAGGGGAAAAGGAGGGAGGGCAGAAGAAAGAAGGAGGGAACGATTTCACCCCCTTTTGCAAACCTGCATACCGCACATCAGGGGTGTGTGAAACTGAGAGAGTTGGGGGGGGGGGCAAGAAAGACGGCCTGAAAAGCGACCTGCCCCTGGCGCCTACAAAGCCAGCCCACTGTCTTCTGGTAGGGTTGCAATTAACACTATAAATGTCATCAGTGGTGTTGACTGGGTCATCAAAGATATAAACACGGTTTGGGCATTTTCTTCCCCTCTTTGGCATAAGTGGGGACCCAGCGGGAACTACTAGAGGTACAGCTGGCGACGGTCATTAAGGACAGCAAACTAGCGCTTCTGCCTCACAAGACTTTCCCTCTCCCTTTCCACATTTCTGTTTATGAGGCTACGTCCAAAATGCCTGGACTCCATTTGCATTTCTCTTTAGCCGCACCTGGTTAATAAAAGTTAGAAGAAGGAGCAGACACTTGGCCTGGCTGCCACCCTGACCCTTTCCTTGGAGGGCAGAAGGATTTTGGGAGGTAGGGATATCCATGGGCACAGGCACTAGAGGTTTGGGGAGGAGTTTCCCTAGGGGATCCCAACTCTTTTTAAGAAGACTTCTAGGGGGAAATCTATATTCAAGGAGTGTGAGATGATAAGGGAGCAGGAATCAGTGGCATTCAGAGATAAAATGTCTGAAGGAAAATATCCTATTTGGCTACCGTGCGGCCCACTACACTTCTGCACCCCCTTCAAGCCCGCCCCCACCCCTCTACTATCCCTACCCCAGTGGTGAGGAGGTCAAAATCATCCACGGAGAGAATCTGTCATGAATAAGTTTCAGCAAGAGTAAAATGAAACTCCATAAACACTGGGGTAGAAAGGTCAGGGTCCATTTGTTTTGACAGGTAGCGTTTTCCCTTCACAATATTTATACAATAAGAATATGGAGACTGACTTTAAAAATAAATCAATCTTTGGGGAGAAATAAAACAAAATTTGTCCATGATCTGGCCAGGAAGTCCAGAAGTTTCGGGTGCTCCAACCGGTTGGGTAGGAAGGAGTTGCCCAGTTTCCCAGGGTGTTTGGGGGGTGACATTCCATGCGGGAAGGACAAGGTCAGCGGTTCCAGATTTGGTGGTGTGGATGCAGTGGGCCGAGGCCGGAGGAGCAAAGCGGGGAGGATCGAGGACAGCGGGGAGAAGGCAAACTGCGCCGGCTGGCGCGGGGGAGATGCCACTTTGGGGAGTGGGCAGCAGCTGTCCGTGATGGCAGCCTTGTCCTCTTTGGTTGGGTCCGCGGCCTGATACTAGCCCCATAACCCCGAAACCCCCTTAGAGTCGCACACCCCACGAGCCAGACCCCAGTGCGCCCTCTGGGCAAATTTTAGCCGGGAGTGGGCGAGTGCAGCGTGTCGCTTGCTGAGCTGGCCAGGAAACGAGAAGGGGGTCTCCGGGTCCTTTAGGAAGCACCGCTCCCCAGCCCACCCGTCTTCTTCACGAATGCAGCCCCTCCTGCACGTTCCTGCTCTGTCCCTCCCGCCTTCCACCACTAAGTGGCAGAGCCACGTTCTGCAGCAGGTTTCGAGGACGGAGAAAGAAGTCCACTCTCTTGACAGCTTGCGCCCAACCTGTTGTCCCCGCGCATCTCCAGGGGCTGCCAGGAACAATGCCAGGAAGACCTCGGGACCTGAGCAGAGGAGTGTCGCTGACAACCCGGACCCCTAGAAAGTCCCGACAGCGGCCCTTTCCTTGTAGCAAGCTGCCTGGTGGGAACTAGGTCAGAGACCCAGGGAGGGGCTGATCTGTCACCCCGGTGGCGACAACTGTCCTTTTGGCTCGGGAGTTAGCCAACTCACCGTCCAGTAAGCCAGCGGGGCCATTTGCGTCTTTTCCCAAGCCTCTCTCTCCGATTTCTTATTCCCTCCAAGTTTCTCATTCTACCCTCTTTTCCGATTCCTCCCCATCCTACAAGGGAAAGCCCTCGGGTCTGAGAATCTGGGTCCTGCGACAGCATCTTCTTAGACCCGAAGTAGATTTCCTTTTCCCCTCTCGCTCCCCACCCATAGTACCTTGGCCCCTAGTCCTCCCCGCGGACTCGCGATCTTCCCTCCCCGGGTTCCGTGGGTCTGGCGGCCTTGCTCGCAGTTCCTTTTCTGCTGACACGGGCCCTTGTCTCCAGGTCTAAAGTGATAAGGGGTTGCGAAATGTGACCGCAACACAGGCTCCCCTGTCACCCCAATTCTGCCTTTAATTGCCAAAGAAACTCCTGCTTTAAAAAGCAAATACAAAGGACTTCATAAAAATAAAACTATTTTTCAATATAATGGTCAGAAAGGGGCAAGTTTCAGCCAGCTGGTCATGTCTTGCTATCTTGGTGGACTAGGGGTGGAAATGTTAATTGGAAAAGATTTTTGCAGGAGAGTTGGGGAAGACTTGAGAGTGGGAAGGAAGTGGGGTAAAGAAAGGGGAGAATTTATTCTGAGAAGTAAACAAAGTGAGGGAACTGCTCCAGTCACTTAGTCACACTTCCTGGGCAGAGGGACTGAAGATTTATTTGCCCTTGGTGGACATCCGCCTGGCACACTGCAAAGATAGTGCTTTAATGAAGCTCTAAGTCCCTTTCTGAATTCTAAAAGCTCCTACTCTGGCTTGCTGATTCTGGCCTCTGTGTGCATTTCTACACCTGTGGGTAGGAGAGAGGACTAGAGAAGGCAAAATGCCCTAACCTAACCCCTGTGAGCAGCAGACAAGCAGACAGGGATGTTCCACTTCCAGGATTTTAGTGAATGTTTTCATCTGGGAGTTTTTGTGTTTGGAGGACACCTGCAAAACCAGCCCAAGGCACAGATGAAGCTCTTGGCCACTCAGACACCCAGGCTGCAGTGCTGAGCCCCTTTTCCTGCACTCCATATCCATATGCCCTGCTTCTGATCTCCCAGACTCAGTTTCTCTGTGAAGCAACTACCTCTGACCATTATGCATTTAAAGCTCGGTGGAAGTCATCCTTCTCAGATGGATTCAGAGTTGACCCAGTTAGGGAGTTGGACTGAGTCTCCTGAGCCTGGGAACAGAACTTGGCTTTGAGACTTCCTACAGGCAAATATGTCATCTTTAACTGGCACCAGCATCAACTGCTTTAAAACCCACCGTGTGTTCCAGCAAGTTTTCCAAGGCCACAAGCTAAGGCATTTGATTGGATTTTAAAAACAAAGTCACTAGGTATACGGAGGCAGAAGACGAATCTGTAAATGACTAATAAATAGGTAATAGAAATCCTGTGTCCAGATCTTTGCGATGGCCATGGAGATTGAAAGTTCATCTGTTAGATAAAGGTAAAGGAGACCCTGTAGGAAGAAATAATCACTGGTAGGATCTCCAGTCTTTCTAAGAATGTGTGGCCACTTGCAGCTGTTCTACATAGGGTTGGAGGGGACCCACATTTGTAATGTATTTGTTCTTTCAGGTTCCTGATAGTCCATTTATTTTTCCTAAAACACAGGGAATATCTTTCTTTCTGTCTGTCCATCAGTTCTTAGTATTGCCTCTTTTCAGTTTTTAAAATCTTCCTATATATAGTCTCAGATTGATTTGAGTCTTTAAAGTGCACTATGCCGGATGAGACCATACTCAAATATTAGTCTTAGTTGGAAAGTTCTAATCTTTCAATTCCTTTCATATCGTAATTTTATTATAAATGTACAGGGGGAGGGCGATTGAGAAAACTTAAAGGGTAAGGCATGGAATCTGATTTTTTTCCCTTCTTCCTTTTTTCTTCTTTTAACAGAATGTTTTTTATTAAACTCAACTTTCAGGACTATGACTATGTTTCCCTAACCAAGAAGTATGGCCTGATTAGGGGGTAGGTGGCAGTAGGAGCCTGGGTAGTACTGAACTATGGACATCTCAGATGAAAGTTTCAGAAGCAATGACTGGAAATTGAAAAAAAAAATTCAGACCTATTCCAACCAGGCACCCTAAATAAATAGCCCCGTTTGCAAATTCCTGTCAATTATTACGTGATGGGAAAAAATCCTATCTGAAAATAAAGCACGTGGACGTGGAGAATTTTAATTAAATCTTACTGTGGATATAATAACATGGAAGTGATTTTTCATTCGGCGCTTGCCTGCTCACCAGTGTTTTATGGCGTTTTCTTGCCTCTGACTTTATTTTAAAATATTAGACGAGGTGGAGAATTATAAACGACTCTTTCCTTATCTGTGCTGCTCACATATCCAGGATCAGAGGAGCTGATTAAGAAAGAAGTCAGAGGCAACGTTGGATTCATAATGATTTGGAATAATGAATCCTTATCTCTGCTTTCCAGATTATCTGCCTTTCAGCTCCCAATGTTTTGTTACATGGGATAATTTATTGCATCTAATACATCACAATGAATCTGATGGTAGAAAGTGATGGCCAACATTGTGAAAAGGGGGCCCTTATTTTTTATCCCGGGGCAATGAAACTGCTTTTTGCAGTTTTTAATTGGGAAAATATAAAGTAGATCTGATAAAAAAAAAAAAAGAGCTGGGTATAATCTTGCCTGCTCGCGCTTTACCGCGCTGCTCTTTAATTAGTGTGTCAATTTCAGGCTGAAATTAACAAGATCGACCTGAAACCAGTGCTTAGTTTCTCCCCAGTGCCGAGATCCTAATTTTTAACGTGATTTATTTTTATGAAAAAAGAGATAATTAATCATAAACACTGTCTAAAGCACAGGGCCAAGTTAAGATAAAATGCCATTTGCATCTTTATATACAAAGATACCGATAATGCTAATTTTTCTAAGATTTTCTCTCTCCTCTCCATCTCTCTCACCCTCCCCCCCACAACTCCTCCCTCAGTTACCAGCTCCAACCCCAGTCCAAACAAACAAGAAAAAAATTCCAGGTTTTCTGGATATTCATTACTCTTATTTATAAAAGTGCATAAATAGTATATGTGGGCACACATATTCAGCTCTCTTGACTTTGTCTGTTAACTCATAAAGAATATGCATAGATTTAATTTTCTTAGAGAAAAAGGGTGGGTGGGTTCTCCCAGATGCCTCCCACCTACTCTCACCACTTCCTTAAAGAGAAGAGAACACACATCTCATTTAATGGCTAATTAGTTCCAATAATTGGCATTTTTGTTTCTTTTGTCTTCGTCCTAACGCCAAAAGAACAAAAGCCATCTAAACGCAACAGGCTTTACTGGCCTCTTAAAGGACAGATTTCAAAATCCAAGGCTAAACCTGCAGTCCCCTCCCAGAATCTGACAACACTAGCAACATCCCGGTTTAGGGACGGAGAAGGGGCAGGAGTCCTTGGTAATTTGCTCTTTATGTTTTTTGAGCCTGTTGATTACTTTCTCTGGTTCCTTGGATTAAACAAACCAGTGAGAGGAGATTCATACATATTCACTCTCCAACTGTTCTTCCTGACGTCAGATCATAATTTCTTGGTAATTGGATGGCTTGCACCTGAATACTGCTTGTCTGAAATTCTGTTTGTTTCTTTGTTTGTTTTTAGTTTGCAGTAGATTTTATACTGGGAGGTGGAAGAAGGACTTCTTTTTTTTAATAATTATTTTCTATTCACGGTAGGTCCTATTGTTTCCCTTCTCTACATGTAAGAATGTTTATTGTGAAGTGTGAGAATGAGAATCTAGAGTTTTGTTTCCTAGGATATGATTTCCCAGGTAGTTCTTGAGTAGAAGAATGTTAACTTGGGCCATTAAAGATGGAGGAATTGGGGGTGCAACCGGAGTAGAAGCAGGGTTGAGGTTCTACTACAGACAAAGCATCTTGCCCTCCCTTTGCTTGGATCTGTAAGAGTCCTAGGGTGGTCATGCCTTTCCCACCCTCAAGTTTTCCTCTCTTGGGGCTACCAAGGTTTCCATTCGTCTCAAGTTCAAGTCTCAGTTCCTAAGTCAGTCTCAAACTCTTGAGCAAAAGAGACAACCAACTAATTCTGCATTTTTTAAACTTGAATTTTGATTATAAAGATATATCAGGTTTTAGATGGTAGTAGAGGGAGACACCTAATTTTCTGGGATGTTTCCCCTTTATCTTTCAGATCACTTTGACCATATTCTGATGAACTTCTCGTTCCAATCTATATTCAATATTGCATGACTTCCTTCTCCTTCTCCTTTCTCCCTTTTGCCTTCTCCTTTTCCCTCCTCTTTATGACACATCACTCCAAGAATTTCAAGTATCAATTATAAGTAATATTAATTTCTCAGCCCCAACTAGTGAAGTGTAGATGATCTGATAGTATAAAAACGGAGCTTCCCTAGATGAGACAGACCAGTGGAGCCTACTGGGCCGTTTCCCATGCCCAGATGAACATTCAATTTTCCGGCATTATCTCCGCACTTAAACTCGCTTTCTCCATTTCTGTGCCAAGATAAATTTGCATAATATTTGCAGCTGTAATTAGCTGATGAGCATCTCCCTGCCTCCCCCTTTTGTTTCCCCCTGCATTTGGTCTCCCATTGATGCCATGTTTGATCTTTAATATCACAGGACTCCCGATAGAGGATTGCATATCTTATCTTCTCGGCTCCAAAATCTTTTAAGAAAGAGGGAGGGAGGGAGGGAGTTTGAGGGAAATGGTTAGTGAGGAGAATGACGCTTTCACTAATCAGTTTGAAAAGGTTACCCTGGAAGAAGGTGTAGGTACTGACAGAGCAAATAAGATGAATGGGGAATTAGGATGCTGCAGGGAGGGAAGCTGCAGGACCCGCCCCTCTCAGAGTGGAAGAGTCTAAAATAAATGTGCTATTATTTAGAGACTGTGGGAGTGGAATTAGGGGACACTGGGTGAGGAGCAGGAAAGTGTGGGGGTGTGGGGAGTGTGGTTAATGGCTGGCTTCAGCTGTGGGCCCTTGCTTCCCATTCTGGAGAAGCTGTAATTGCTCTGAGTAAGACGTCTCTGTCATTTTTCTCCCCTTAAGCAGAAACTGGAACTTTTGAAATCAGGTGACTCCCTTATCTGCCCATCTGTTTGTCTCTTGTTCATAGAGAGCACAGCGCTCCTGAATTACTAATATGCTACTGACACTTTTCATTCTTTCCAGTCCCGTTTGAGAGAGAGAGAGAGAGAGAGAGAGACAGACAGACAGACAGGCATAAGGGACTCAGAAGAAGAGGAGACAGTGAGTCGGTGGCAGACTATACTGTCATCTCCAGAAGTGCAGCCAAACCAGAAAAGTTACCCCTGGGCTGGTCCTGATTGTTATTGTTATTTTTCTCCAAACTGGGAGTTTTCTGATTTGAATGGTGGCTGCAGGAGGGACCTGGATTACAGGAGCCAAGGGTTGGGTTAGTTTTTATGGGAATCCGGAGGGGGAAAAAGAGAAAGGAAAGGAAAGCAGGAGAAAAAGGAAAAAAAGAAGACAAGAAAGAGTCAATTTTCATGCCAATCATCGGAACAAATAGCTAACATTTAACGTTTACACCCGCACTGGCGGCGCCCTGGCGCTCCGCGGACCTGGAGCCGGGCTAAAATGTCCCGAAAGCCTTTGGAGAGAACGAGTTTCCAGCTATCAGGTTCTCCCCATCTCCCCCCTTTCATAAGGCTTCGGTTTCAGGCTGGACTTGTCCAATGTCTGCGTTACCGCTGCGAGCTCCTAAATGAGTGTCAAGGAGGCAAATATCAAATAGCGCCGGGGTCAAGGCGATTTAGTTAACCATTGGGGGAGCTCAGGACCTGAGTGGGACTCCGCGGGGGAGGGGAGGCTCGGGGAAGCGCGAACGAATGAATGAATGAATGACGGCGGGAGCAGTCAGCACGCAGCGAAGGGGACCTGGCAGAGCTGGGCTGAGCCAGCAGAGAGCCCCAGCGTCAGCCCCAGCTTCTTCACTCATCTCCGGCCCTCGCCGGGCCAAGTTAAAGCTCTCGGTTGGAGCAAGTTCCCTTATTTATTTATTTATTTTCTTTTAAACGAAGCAAGTTTTCTTAACCGAAGTTCAGAAAAGTGGGCTCTGTTACCAGCCCTGTCAAAGTGAGGCTTTAATAATTGTGTCACTGAGAACTCGCAGTTCTCAGTTTCCCCATCTGCTAATTAAGGGAGTTGGACAAGCTCGTATTCAATCTCCCTAGGGCGGAAAGCAAGAAGTCTGAAGTCCCAACCGGATCCCTTGGCACCACCACCAACCTAACCTGCAGACACTGGCCAGAAAGATCCCTGAAGGGAGCCACAGAACTCTCTAGAACCTATAACGTCTTTACCCAAACTCCAGTTCCTATAGTCAGGAGCACTAATGACTATTCTGTGTCAACAACCGCAGAAGCCCCGCTTCCCCAATAGCACCAGACCCAAATTCCTTAGGCGGTCCCTCCTCATTGTCCCGTCCTCTCAAGTGTTTCCAAAAGAGAACATTCTCTTTTGGGGTGGGGAGTGGAGAGAAGATTGGGGTTTATTTCAAAATTCCTGACTCAGGCTCCAGAGCGGAAGTCCAAGCAGACGCAATCCCTGGGCACCGGGGTTGGTAGAGCCACACCACACACACGGTTCGAAGTTCTTTAAGTAAAGTTCGTTCTTACGCTTTGTATGGGGTCTACCCCGCTTTTATATAGAGACTCCAGTGTCACATGGGCAAGGTCTGCGTGCGCGTGGGCGTGTGTTCCTACATGGGGAAGGGGTCTCACAAGCTGGGTGGGTGGGATGTGCACCAGACTCGCTTTGTTTCCCAGAACACTGAGCGGAAAATCGAGTCCAGGCAGCAGGTAGCAAGCCAGAGGATGCGTCCAAGGCTGTCGTTCCCTAGGACTGTGACCCAAGCCCACCAGGTCCTTCTTCACTGCATTCTCCCTGCTGTCTGTCCAATACCAAACTTAAAAGCGCCAGGCCCCAGCCTGTCAGTGCAGGTAGACTGGAGCAGCGGAGTCGTCGGGGTCCCTGCCAGAGCCAGAGGGACAAGGACAGAGGCGAGCGTAAGAGTGAGATGCTCAGACGTACCAGGGGTGAGGTGGGGGCCCTGTCTTCTTAAATTACCCCCCTTTAGTGAGCTTTCCCTCCCCTCAGTGTAATTCTCAACGATAGTCATGAAGAATAATCATGATGATACCTTCCCCCTTCTTTCTCAAATTAAAAAAGAGAGGAAAGAGGGAGAGAGAGGGAAATACGCACCCAACTCCACTACCGTTTGGGTTCCGGAGAAATTCTCAAATAGAGCAGTGTAATTTCTCAGTTGATTTTGATTGACATACTGTCCCTGGGATCATGTGTTAATCCCTTCTTCACTCAAGCCTTTTCATAACTCATTTCTCTCTTGCTAGATGGGGACTCTGATGGTTACCGAGGCAACGATGATAGCACTAAGCTATTTCCCTCTCTGCAAGGAGACCATTATTCCGCATGCATAGGCCATTTGCAACAGAGGTCGTCACAAAGTCATCCACAACACAGCACACGTTTATTAAACTTTTATTCTCTTTTTTCCCCCAACACAGAAACTAGTTTGCACTTGTACTGGGGGTGTCATTGTCCTGCTTTGTATTGGTAACAACTGCGTGGGCCCCACAAGGACACTGGTTTAGACGCTGACACAGCAGGCGGCCGACCGCTGTCCACCCCCACCCCTGCTGTGGGTTGGCCAGTCTGCCCACTGCCCCATCCCTCCGTCCGGGTCGTTCTGACCATCCCTCGGACCTTCAGGATAAGAAGGCACCCGCTTCCCATGTCCGCCACCCCGGCTTCCCGGACTTGGATAACGGGAGGCTCCTTCTCCATGCACCTTTCCAAATGAAAGCACCTTTAGTCCCACATTCTCCGAATACCCCCCCCCAGCACACACACACACACACACGCACGCACGCACATGCACACACCCGCCCCGCAACATCCATTTCTCCTCCCCTCCTAGGGATCTGCAGGGCCCGGTGCCTCTGGGGCGCCGCCAGGAGCCGGGCCGAGTAGTGTGGCGCCGCCTAGCCGAGCGGGCAGCCCTGGCTGGGGAGAAGGCCACCTGCCAGGAGAGCTCGGTTCTTAGGTTTCCTTCTCGGGTTTGGCCAGGAAGCACCGCCTGCCGGTGGTGCAGGTTCCTGAGCAATTCTCCGGGGATGAGGTCAGGGGGAGCCGGGGGAAAGGGCTTCTCTGCAAAGGGAATGTGACGGCCTAGTAGGCTAAGAAGACTTTCACCTAAGGACAGTCAACCAAGGACGTCACAGACCATTCTACATTAAAACAAATATGGCAAACAGATTTCTGTTCAGAACCTGTAAGGTCACCAAATATCTCAGAGCTGTTTAAACGCCATTTGATCAAGCCCTCTATTTCCCCTCCATCATCTCCCAGTTCCTTCTTTCCTCAGTTCCTTTCTCCCTTTTCTTCCCTTCTACACCCCTTCCCTCTCCTCCCACCCCATTCCACAGATCCACATCCCCAGCCCTTCTTATATTTTATTTGGAGACAGAGTCTCACTAGGCTGCTCTGGCTGGCCTACAACTGGTGATCTTCCTGCCTCAGCCTCTGAGTAGCTGGAATTAGGGGTGCACCATCAAACAAACAGTTGGTTTCTTTCTTCTTTCTTCTTGTTTCTTTCTTTCTCCTCCTCCTTTTTCTTCCCTCTCTTCTTCTCCCTCTCTTTCTTTCAATGAAAACATTGGACCCACTGGGGCCTGGGGGCTCTGTGAACTTGACTAACCAAGGTCATTGCTGCTCTGGGAACGGCCTTTTAGTGCCATCCATCTGGTAGTCAGTGGCATGTCCCAAAGGAGTCCTCTCCCAGCTATTGGTACCAGGGTACCTGTGTCTGTTGTGGGCACCTGCAAACCAGCACCAGGCCACAGAGCTGCCTGGTGCTCCAGGCATACTGTTGGGGACCCGAGTTGGGCAGGGCCAGATTGTGGCAGCTTAAAAGTTTGGGCCAGACTCCCAGTAGCAAGTGGAGGGTGCTCCAAAAAGCTTTAGTGGTCAATTTCCTTCCCCATCCCAGGTTTTTGGGTTGTCTGCCTTGACAGCGTACGCAGGATGCTCTGCATATGGGGCGATCCCACCCCCACCTTATTTCCAGAGCACTGGAATGATGTACTTAACCACCAGGTGACACTGCTTGCAGGCCAGGAGCTAACCTGGTTCAGAATGGCCTTAATGGTCCCCTTAGTAGACTTTCACCCCACGGGACAATGGGCCCTTAGGCAAGGAAGTCCCAGGAAGAAAGGACAGGAGCCTTCCTCTGGAAGTCCGTGGGTTGACTTTTATGGTCTCTCTCCTTCTTATAGCGAGGACACTTTTCAGCAAAATAATATGAAAAGCTTTGGCTGCAAGTTCACCTGAGGATGGATGCTGGCATCTAGAATGGGGTAGGGCAGGGGCAGGGTGGGGACCAACAGCAGGATGGGACCAGGCTGGCTGCACAACTAGCACAGACCAATGTTACATGAGTGAGGATGTGGTGGCGGATGGGGCTAATTACCTTTTTGAAAAGCAAACTCCATGCACCTGGAATACAGATTGAGCGATGGAAGTGGGGACCCAGAAGAAGCAGATAGTTCCTGTCCCAGCTTCTCCCAATGCAAAGGTTCCAAGGTTCCGAGAGTCAAAACAATGTCAAGGCCTTGTTGACCAGATTTTACACAGGAGGGGCTAGAGATTGAGTGACCCCTGGAGAAAGGTCACAGCCCAAGTAGGTGTTCTCATTGCACTGTTTAACTCGAGGCAGATTCATAATTATGAAAATGACAGTAGTACCCGTACGACCTAGAATCTTCCCTATCTGTGTTAGGAGTAAATTGACCTTTGCATTTTAAGGTGCCCCATGCTGTACACCCCTTCATCAAACTGAGCTATCTTGGGGGAACCAAACTGATGGAAATTCTGTGCAAGGTAAATAAATGCTGCCCACATTAGTGCAAGCATAGGCCCTTGTCTCGGAGGGTAGAAACATGTTATTGTGGAATAACATAAATCGCACCCATCATAAACTAAGTAGGTTTCAAGCATTATCTCATTGAACGTACGGAACATTCTCTAAGACAGGTTGATCCCTTTGGTACAAGTGACAGTCTGTCTGACCATGACACCAGCTCTCATGCTTACCCCTGCTCCTTGGATTTCCTTCTTTCCTTCCAGCAGATCACAGTATTTATTAAGCTATGTCAAGACAGTTGAAAACATTTATATCTATTCATTCATCGTTAAATCTTTCCTAATGGGCATCCTGCTCAACTCCAAGACTGCCAAAAAAAAAAAAAAAAAACTTTCTCTGTCCTCAAATTGCCCACTGGCAGAGTGGGGAGAAGGACACACCCTCGACCATTCTAGATGGAATAAATAATTATATGAAAACTATGACCTTACGGTGTGCGAGTCCAGAGGCAAGAGCACCAGGAAGAGCCTCCCAATGTTCCACCAAAGAGGTCAGCTTGACTGGCAAGGGAGCAAAATGCTGCAGAAGGGAAAGGCAGCCTCAGTGGCAGACTGGGAAGGGCGTGGAAGGTTCAAGAAAGGATGAGAAATGTGAAGTTCCTGAGTAGCAGGACAGGTGAGAGAGGCAGGTGCATGCCACACAGAAGCACCTTATAAATCACGCTAAGAGGCTGCATCCTGGGGACCTGGGGAGCCAGGACAGTTTTACTTGCAGGTACAAAGTGATCAGAATGAGTGAAGAGGTGACAGATTCTAGATGCCAGGGTGGCTACTAGCTCCCCACATCCACACC
Organism: Aplodontia rufa; assembly: GCA_004027875.1. Taxonomy (NCBI): domain Eukaryota; kingdom Metazoa; phylum Chordata; class Mammalia; order Rodentia; family Aplodontiidae; genus Aplodontia; species Aplodontia rufa. Next base: position 47,021 of record PVKS010006999.1, on the reverse strand, counting down.
CACATCCCCAGAATGCAAGTGCTTGCCTCAGCGTTTCCCATTGTTTCCAATAGGTGTTAGTAACATTGTTTTTGCAAAATGCTTAGGTAAAAGCAGCATTTGTAGTGAAGCTGGTGTTTGTTCCTGTGTCTAGCTGCATGGAACTTTGGTCCCCATTCATTGACTTTGTGGCAGAGGCCATTTTGCCTGGACCAAACACTCTCTGGCTGTTTAGCTACTCCTACAGAGATGCACCAAAGTCCAGAAAGCAAAGCAGGATGCCACCTAGAGAAACAGACTGTGAAGTTTTGTGATGGGAGAGAGAAAAGGCAGAGAGAACCCACTCATGAATATATGGCAGGTATCTCCAAACCCTCCCACTAATTGATGAACTCTCTATATATCATCCCAGATAAAGGGCCACTGGGCAGTAAATGCTGTGTTTAGAACATCCTGATAGGGCTTTGTTAACAAGAAGATAAGGGAGGAGCAAGATATGTTTGTTTCCCTGCCTATAGATAAATCCAATAGGTCTTTGTTAACTTTTCATGACTGATGGCAACCACTACCCATGATAAATAATCCTGGAACAGGAACTTTATTTAAAGGGCTAGGAATGGGGCCCACATTTTTCACTCTTCTGAATGAGGAGGAAAGCTTTTCTGAATATGACTGTACACATGTCATTGTCTAGTATATACAGCAGCATCTAAACAATATTAAAGCAGCTGAACCTCTGAACCAGAGTGACCCTCTGTTCTTTTTCAGGCTGTGCTGTGTTCTGATCACGTGGAACCTGAGCAAATCTGAGGCACTGGACTCTGCAAATAAGTCTTCAATAGACTGGCAGAATCTTGAGAAATCAATGCATGCATTTTGCCAACCCTTAGAAACAGGAAATGCATGCTTGCATATGTGTGTGTGTGTGTGTGTGTGTGTCACCCGGAATCACACCCAGGGCTTTGCACTGGCTATACCACTGAGCTATAGCCCTGGGCCAATATCTCTTTTTTCTTTTTCAAAGAGAGAGGAAGAGCAAGAGAGAGAGAGAGAGAGAGAGAGAGAGAATCAATTTTATTTAGTTTTTCATGTAACTTTTGTTACTCCAAAACTTTGTTGTGTGCATGGTGCTGGGGTTCGAACTTGCATCCTCATGCATGCCAGGGAAGCACCTTAACCACTGAGCTACCTCTCCAGCCCCCCATTATCTCCTTTCTAATACTTGCAAAGTATATGGTGGCCAGAGGTGCTTGTCCCTACATTGTGTTGCAAGATGCAAGGTCTTATCCAAAACTGATTGCTGAGTAAGAATTTATTTTTAAAAATTGTGGAAGTTTTTTTTCCCAACAGTTTTTAAATGATATCTTGTCTATATGGCATTTCATTTATTTAAAGAAATGGAACTTCAGAGTAATGCTTGCTCAGAACCCACCCAAAATGAAAACCTCAGACCTGTTCAAGCCAGCTGTTTCATAAATCCAGTTACAAAGAGAGAAAACTTTTCTTCTGTTGTAAAAAGTCTTATTACACTGCTATCTTTAATGCCATCTTTTAAAAGAAGGCAATCATTTTTACTAAAAACATCATTTGAATTTTATCTTTGCTAAAACACTTGGGAGGAAGGGAGAGGGTTTGACCCGACCTTATAATCTTCCCTAACCTGCAGACTAATCAATGTTGATGGAAGAAGTGATATTGGGCCTCCAAAGTTAACCAGATTCACCACTAGTAAATGGAGGCGCTGGGTGAAATGATGTTTGAGTTAATAAAAAGAATATTAAAAGGAATTTGTTCTTAATGGAGAAAAATTACTATTTGCAAAAGCCACAGGTTAAATGTGTTCTAGAATACCAGGGAAGGTAGGAAAGAGTTTTTATGTTTTTCTTTTCTTTTCTAAATGTGTTACAAATAAGAAAAGGCTATGTTAATTCAGTTCCCTTTCGCTTCTCAGAGAAAAACTTCAGTTTGGTTCATTCTACCTGGCAGCTTAGTTTTGAAAGCATCAGATTTGACTTCCTAGACTCCCTGGAACCACAAGTTCACATCCCAAAGGGGTTGGGCTCAACCCTTTCTCCTTCCTAAGCAACAAATAGCTTGGAAACCAGGTTATCTCTGTGGCCAACTTTCAGGAAAGACCTTGAAAACAAGAGCGGGGATGGGGTAGGGGGACCCTGGCGATCTGATCACGTGGTGCTTTCCATAACAGCAGGGGGTTTGCTGCTGGAGTGGCTGAATCTTACTGGGGCCGGCCGGCAACTAGACACCAGCCACACTGATCCCAGGAGATACCTCAACTCAGGTTTTCATAGAGGTCCATTTAGAAGCCTTGAGATAGACTTCGGCTGCAAGGGGAGCCAGCTCCGTTTACCTCCTGCAGAGCCATTCATTGGTGGCTCTATCAGATTAGGTGTGAGGAGGCCAGGGAACCGGGAATGTTTACTTTCATGTTCAGCGTTCAGTGGCATTTCTATAGTGCCTTAATGTCTTAGCACTCTGTATTTTGTATTACTGATTAGTGGGTTGGCTTAAGTACAGTTTGATTAAGGTTTCATCTTGGGGGCATTTCTTTGCTTTCTTCCTTCCTTTCGTCCTTTCTTTCTTTCTCTCTTTCTTTCTCTCTCTCTCTTTCTTTCTTTCCTTCTTTCTTTTTCTTTCTTTTCTCTTTCTTTCTTTCTCTTTTTCTCTTGCTCTTTCTCTCTCTCTCTCTCTCTCTTTCTTCTTCCTTTTTCTTTCTTTCACTTGAAGAGCCATTGCCTTTACCTGAATCTATAAGCAGTCAATTACTGAGATTCTGGCGCATTTTTTAAAACCGCATGCCCATTCTTTACATCAAGTGCACTGTTCTGCTCACCTTTGCGCATACTATTCATCTAATTTGGACAGCTCTCCACTTAATATGAAAGACCAGTTTCCTTGTGAAAAAGCAAGCAAGCTAGCTAGTTCAGACAATGGCAGGGAAGGCAGGCAAATGTCAGGGTTAAGCTTGCTTTATTTCAGTGACATGGACGGTCCTCACACCTGGGCAGTATCTGAAAGGTGGATGGGGCAGGCAGCTCATCTGGGTCTTTCCTTACTTGTACTCCAAACCTTTTACTTTTCTTCTGATCATTGAGCAACTAATGAAACATGATTACCAAGTGAATGAAAAATATGAGCTTCAAACTCTTATCAGCCATATTGTTGTTTCCAAATGCATTATACATATTCAAAAGTATAGCCAGTTAATGTTATTTTGTGTCTAAACTATACAGTCATAAAAATCATACATGGGGCTGGAGTGGTGGCTCATGGCTACAGCACCTGCTTGGCATGCACGAGGACCTGGGTTTGAACCCCAGCAACATGTACACAACAAAGTGTCGGAGCAACGAAAGCCACATGAAAAACTAAATAAAATTGATTCTTCCTCCCACCTCTGTCTCTCTCACTGTCCCTTTCCCTTAAAAAAGAAATCCTACATGAACATATTTGAAAATGAAGCATTGTAAGCTGAGTCTAATAATGAGGTCCTACATTTTCATATAATCATCCTTCACGTGAATTGATGCACCCAAACTTAAGAGATGCTCCTCAAAGACAAAGTCGACTGGGGCCGGAGTGGTGGCTCAGCGGTTGTGATGCTTGCCTGGTATGCGCAAGGATGCGGGTTCAAACCACAACACCACGCAAGCATCAAAGTGTCGGAGCTCCGAAAGCAGCATGAGAAACTAAATAAAAAATTGATTCTCTCTTTGTCTCTCTCACTTCTCACTGTCCCTCTCTCTTAAAAAAAAAAAATAAAAGACAAAGTGGACAAGTGTCAAACATCAACATTAGCCAGTGGCTTGGGAGAGTAAGTGAATAACCTCTATGGCCTAAATACTGTCTTTTGAATTCTGCCAGGATTTCAGTTGCATTAGATTGCTGTATTGTCTGTGACTACCAACTGAAACCTGGGGCTAGCTTTGTTTTGGTAAGTCTGGTCATTTGAAACTCTCAAACAGGTTTTGGTATTTTGTATCCATAAGCGGGCCTTCTCTATTGTTTTTAGTAATTTGAAAAAAAAGTTTAGTAACAATAGTTTGTACATACAAACATTTGAAAAAATAATCAGCCATCGAATAAATGGAGCAGATTTTGAAAGGGTTTTAGATGACCTCTTAGATGCTAGAAACTGCATGGAAACAGCTTAAATGTCCATAGGTACCATGCATGTATGTGGATAAGTATATCCTAAGTTCACATTAAAGGCTGTAGAAAATTTTCACTCAACTTTTATGAAAACCACTGACAACTGATGCTCCTCCATACAGACTCCAAGATAGATAAAATATGTACTTATTAAAATTAGAATGGGGCTGGAGCAGTGGCTCAGTGGTTGGAGTGCTTGCCTGGCATGGGCAAGGACCTAGCTCAAAGCCCACAGCACATATTCAACTAATGTGGAAAAACAAAGGCCAGATGAAAAATAAATAGAATTGATTCTCTCACTCTTTCCATCTTTAAAAGAAATCAGTAAGATGAAAATATCAGACTCACTGTCCACTTGCCTTCTTTTGTTTTATGGACAGTACAGCAATATAAATGCTTCTGTGCTATTTTGCTCAACCTCTTGCCATTAAAGAGACACACTTCGCCCCAGAGCCTTAATAAACGCACTCCTTGCATGGGCTCCCTCCTACCCCCGCCCCGCCTGCCGCAGCCATTAGGAATCATTTCTACAGCTGCAGAAAACTCTTGTTCCTTTTTCTCTTTTGCATTTGTAAAAAAGAGGTGAACTACCTGTAAAGGGTGACTCATCTACCTATTTTTTGGACTCTCATTTTATTCCTTTTCTGACTTAAGTCTTTTATGTTAATTCAACCAAATCCACATTTAAAAAAAAATGTGGGGGGTAAGTAGTTTGTGTGAATTCCATTTCCCACCCCGCCCCCTTAGTATTGGGGGTGTTATTCAAGCCCTGGTATGAGTTCCCTTCTCATACTATTTTTTTTTTTTTTGAGAGAAGGACAGAGAGAGAGAGAGAGAGAGAGAGAGAAACAATCTTCACTCAGTTTTTCATGTGGTTTTTGTTGTGTACATGGCGCTGGGGTTTGAACCCGTGTACATGCAAGGCAAGCGCCTGAACTGCTGAGCCACTGCTCCAGACCCACATACGATATTTTAACAGGGCTAAGGGTCATTTTTGAGTATGTGTATGTGTGGATATTCGGGATTGAACCCAGGGAAAGTTTATTGCTGAGTTGGGTGCCCAGCCCCTTTTAAATTTTGAAACAGGGTCTCCCTAGTTTTCCCAGGCTGACCTCGAACTGGCAATCCTCCTGCGTTGGCCTCCAAATTGCTGGGATGACAGGTGTGAGTCACCACTCTCTTCTTCTTAAACAGAAGTTATTTAACTGTTCAAATCTCATACACAGGAGCATTAGAACTACAACAGCACGTAAGATCTCATGTGACCTTCTGGCTTCTAGAAGCAAGAACTAAAGATGCTGGAAAGGTTGGGCCACTGGTTAGGAGGGGTGGCTGCCATGCTTGTGCTGCTAACCCCATCTCCTTCTTGGCCACATGGAAGACAACGAGAAAGTAGCAAGAAGGCCTACATTTTTGGATGCTCTAGAACCACACTGTGCCAGTAAGTAGCTTCCAGCCACGGGTGGCTCTTTAAATTTAAAATAATTAAAATCAAATAAATTAAAATTCGGTTTCTCAGTTGCAGCAGCTGCATTTCAAATGCTCAAGGGTCACATGGGGCAGTAGCCACTGTCTTGGACAGCACAGAAATCAAAGAGTTCCATTCACTGAACAGCCTGAGCCCCTAGATTGGGGGCAACGATTGAAGAACACAAATATTTGTATACTGAACAGACACCTAAATCTATAATGGAGCACAACGGTCACTCCTTCCCTAGGGCACTCGTTCTACATCTATGCCGCCGTATAGCTGGGCTGCATTTAGAATGCCTGGGAATCGCTGCTCATTTCAGGTGTGAGTTTGGTTCTCTCTTTATCTGACACAGGTTTTACACTAAGGCCTGAGGCTGAGCAAGAATGGAGGTGTAGCGATGGACCTGTGAATGTAGGAGAAATCTGCGTGCCCCGTTCTCTGAGATGGTGATAATCAGAAAACACCAAGTTCAAGTCCACTCGCATCTGCTTGCTGGGTATTAACATTGGCCCCGAGGTGCCACCCTTGTGCTTGCTTCTGTTCGGTACACAGACAGATGCAAAACTGGGCTGGACCACTTGCTCCTTCGGAGGGGGTGTTGAAGCTCAGACTCCAAGATTCACAGAAAATTCAGAATTCACAGAAGCACTGAAAAATTATCAAAAGGTCAAAATAATACATATTCATGGATTAAGGTTTTTAAAAAGCCACAATAGAGCTAGGTGCCATAGCACATATCTATAATCCCAGCAATTTAGGAGTCTGAGGCAGAAGGATCATGAGTTCAAGACCAGCCTTAGCAATTTAGTGAGGCCTTATGCAACTTACTGAGAACTTGTCTCAAAATAAAAAATAAAAAGGGCTGGAGATTCAGTTTAGTGCTTAAGCACCCCTGGAGATAATTCCTGGAACAGAAAGGAAAAAAAAAACAGCAAAAACAAACAAACAACAAACAACAATAACAACAAAAAACCTGTCTCCGACTAGTTAAAAAATTTAAAAACTAAAAAATAAAAAGCCACAATAGCTATCGTTTATTGAGTTTTTATCATTTTAAAAATGTTTTTGTATGGCTTCATTTAATTTTACAACTGTCCAAAGTGCATGTTTTTTTATTTTTTTCTTTTATGGGGAAGGAATTAAGATTTAGAGAAATTTAATGATTAATTTAAGTTCATTCAGCAGATGAGTGACAGAGCTGGGATTCAAATCCAGGTTCTGACAGGAAAAAAATGTGCTAGCAGGATCGGAGCCCTGCCAGCTAGGCTCTTTAACATGCAGCCAAAGCTCTAATGGAGCAGGACAGACACATGAAACAGAAGCATCCCGTTAATGCATTAAACTCATGGAAACCCCTGCACATGGGCTGGTGGTGCAGCTCAGTGGCACAGCACTTGCCTGGCCTCCGGGAAGTCCTGGCTTTGATCCCCAGCACCACAGAACAAAGCAAAGCAAACCCCCCACTCTTAAAATGCAAGAACTGAGGCGATTGAAGGGTTAGGTCCAGTCCTTACCAGGAAACATGACTGCAGTGTTCTTTTCAACCCAGTATCCTTCCTGACCACCTTACAGGGGCACTGGTCTGGTGAATTCAATTTAGTTTCTTTTTACTTAGATTCTTCATGTGGCGTTCACTGCTCACTTTGTTTTGTAAGCTGTGGGTGCTGGGGCTCAAACCCACATACTTGTGCACGCCAGGCAAGCGCTGCAACCGCTGAGGCACCCCTCTAGCCCCTCAACTGAGTTTCTAAACATTGATGAAAACACGCAGGGTGCTGTGGCATACACCGGTAATCCCAGCAGCCTGGGAGGCCAAGGCAGGAGGACCGCAAGTTCAAAGTCAGCCTCAGCAATTTTGTGAGACCCTAAGCAACTTAGCAAGATCCTGTCTCAAAATAAAAAATAACGGACTGAGGATGTGACTCAGTGGTCAACTGCACCTGGATTCAATCCCGGTACCAAAAATAAATAAACAAGTAAATAAAAGTAAAAAAATAAAAATTAGTAAAAACATGGTAAGCCAGAAACATTTGTTTCATTATATTTCAAGCAATATTGGGTTCAAGAAAGCATACTTTCTTGAATTACGCTTGAAAGTATATGTACAATGCACCATAATGTCCGTATGAGTCAGGCAGGTGACCTGCCTGCGTCTCACTGCATATCCCATCTAAAGATTTTCAAATTCAAAATTTTCCAAGTCTGTGCTGCATTCTTCCTCAAAACAAAACACAAACTCAAACCAGCTCTCAATGGGCTTGCTTCCACGTGAGGCCTTTGGTAGAGCAAGCATTGCGGCAGGTGTCCTCTGAGCAGTCAGGGAAGCTGCCTTCTCCAGGCTGAGCCTACCTGCAGCCAGCCTCAGTTAAAAAGTGCGTTTCTCTTATGCTTTAAACAAACTATACAGGTATTTAGTAACATTTTAACCTTTTTATTTCCTCGTAAGAATCTGCCTTATTCCTTAGGCAAAACTGCCCCCAGCCGGGAATGGTGGCACACACCTATAATCCCAGCAACTCAGGAGGCTGAGATAGGAGGATCTCGAGTTCAAAGCCAGCCCCAGCAATTTAGCTAGGCTCTAAGCAACCAAGCGAGACTGTCTCAAAATGAAATATAAAAAGGACTGGGGATGTGGCTCAGAGGTTAAGTGCCCCCGGATTCAATCCCTGGTTAAAAAAAAAAAAAATTACTACAACGAAGGAAAGATGAGGACTTATTAGTTATCTAGAAATTCGGTTAGAAAGAATCTCCTTTCTTAAAAGCTAGCAACAACAACAAAAAGTGTACTCATGGGGCTGGAGCGGTGGCTCAGTGGTTGGAGAACTTGCCTGGCATGCGTGAGGACCTGGGTTCAAACTCCAGCACCACATACACAACTAAGTGTCAGAAAAAGAAGACCCAGATGAAAAAATAAAATCGATTCTTTCTCTCTCCTTCTATCCTTCTCTTTCCCAAGGGAAAAAAGTGTAATCACCATCTCATAGTCTAAGAAATAGTCAGGGGTTGGAGCTGTGGCTCAGTGGTTGGAGCGCTTGCCTGGTATTCACAAGGACCCAGGTTCCAACTCCTAGCACCATGTATACAACTAAGTGTTGGAGAAACAAAGGGTAGATGAAAAACTAAATGAAGTTGATTCCCTCTCTTTCTTTCTCTTAAAAAAAAAAGAATCAAAATGTAACCTGATAATATTGATAATATTGCTGGAGTATCAACATCCTCTGACAAATACTTCTATAGAGCTCTAAATGGGTTAACTAGAACTAACACAAACGTTTTCTTCAAATCACTTAACTTGGCAATAGTTAACTCAGTAAGGACAATAACAATGACATTCCTCAGGTCTATGTTGTTTTGCTTGATAGTCCCATTCTAAATGTTTCATTAATCAAAAACGAGACCAAACAAAAAACCAAGACTTCAAAAGGTTAACAAATGCTGACTGTGTTCCAAGGATGCAGCAGGAAATCATTGCTGAGGCTTAAGTATCTAAAATACGCTTCTGTCCTGAAAGCCCAACACATTCATATCTTACAGAATTTCTATTTTTATACCTATATATTCTTCAGGCAATGTCTATTCTGCTAGTACGTAGGATAGTTTATGCAAACATTTGCTAAGTTTTTTAATTATTTTGTAGGAAATATACTTATTCGGCATAAAGCTACATTAATAATAAAAACCAGTTGCAGTCTAAAGTGAATAGAAAGATTTTATGTAGACAAATGGGGAAAGAACAAGTATGGAATATTCTAGAACTTGATGTAATGCATGTACGTCATATGCTTTGTTTATTTCCACGGCTGAGGTTGAACACCAGGGTCTCATGCATGCTAGCCAGGAGGTCTACCACTGAGCCACATCCCTGGTCTTATTCTAATACACTAAACACTGCCGGAACACTGAAAAGTTCTAGTGGAGATTACAGTGGCTTAGAAACCACACCCCTGGAATCAGATGGTTTTCTGACACATCTTTTCCATGAAATGTTCTTAGTAAAAGTTGAATGAGTTAAAATGTTCAGTATTGTTCCTCCACAAATTAAACTAAAAACTAAGTTGTCCAGGATGAAAAATAACTAGTCACTTTTGTTTTTTGAAGAGAGAATTCAACAGAAAGAATCAATTTTATTTAGTTTTCCATGTGGCTTTTGTTGCTCTGACACTTTGGTGTGTACATGGTGCTGGGGTTTGAATCTGGGTCCTCCCACACGCCAGGCAAGTGTCGCAACCACTGAGCCACGGCTCCAGCCCCTAACTAGTCATTTAATAACTCATATGTATACTGAATGTTTTATTTATTTACTTTGGCTCTGGGGATCCAACCTAGGGCCTCAAATATGCTAAGTACATGCTCTACCACTGAACTACACTCCTGGCCAAATTGTTTTGCTATATTCACATGAAATTAATCTAATTTCGATGTCCTCCACTGCCCTGCACATGTGGATTAATAAGTTACTTTATACTTTTTAGGCTATAATGAATTCAAGATTCTCAAAGAAATGGTTTCATAGCAGAAATGACTGATACCATTGTGGAAAGTGATGTTATTCAGGACAGTATCTATTTCATTCTTCAGTGAAGGTAACTCATCTACTTTTAGACTTGTACTTCTAAAGAAAACTGCTATGATCTAAAGAGATTGGCCATAAAACTATTTGTATTGAAAACTTAGCCACCATGCCTCCAGTGAACTCCATTCATTAGCATTCTCAGTGGCAAGGTCTCCATATCTCAGTGTTCATTTTATACTTTAATTTGGTTAGTAGGTCTTTGTTTAATCGTCCTATTGAAAGGAGAACAAAAGCGGTTTAGGTGACACAGTAATGCACTATGTTTTATCTCTTGAAAAAAGCCCGACAAAGTCACAATACTCTGATACCCTCTGATTTTCTTCAGGACGTTTGGAACCACAAATCAGTCGGAGGATAAAGATCCTCACTGTACTTAACACCAGACACCTTTGGAAGAGAAACACCTTGTTGGCCACAGAAATTACGCTTTGCCAGCTACACCTGGCCCTGAAAGTAGATTATCGCAGCAGAAGAGCGGCTCAGTTTCCTGTGAGTGTCTATTTCCTAAAAACCATAACCTCGAGTAAAATCACTAGCCAAGTGAGTTCCTCTCCTGTCTACCGCTCTTTAGAATGTACGATGCCATCCAAATGATAGTGCTGGGGTAAATGGACGCAGGTCTCCTTTTACTGCCTGGAAAACCTCTCACCCTCCAAAGGGAAATACTTCTCATTCCTTTGCATCCAGTTCTCAGTCCCAGTGGCTCCTCCCATTCCTGCTGCTGAAGACATTCTTCTCCCTAATTGTTTGGGCTGCCTACAGTTTTTCTCCTGACCAAGTCCTCCTCCCTAGTTTATTCCTGTCCTCTCTCAGCCAATACAGGACTTCTCTTTTCCTGTTTAGTTGGACTTCATTTAAGGAAAGTAAACCAGCCAATCTCTGTTCTCATTGTGATGTTTGTGATTTATATGTTGCTCTTTTTGTTCAGCATTCCTTTCTCGAGATCGACTATGACCGACTTTCTAACTTTTCTTTGTAACACAGATGGTTTATTTTCTAATCCACATTTCTTTTTGCAGTTTCTTGAACTTCCTTTGGTTGGTGTCACAGCCAGTCATTCAGTAGAGACTGAGACCACCAGTTCATTTCACACAGGCCACTGAACAGTCATAAGATGGTGACAACTTTTGGTCTCTAGTGACCTGGACTGGATTCGACTCACTGACCTAGAGGTGAAAGGCTCTGTATTCCATTACTAATCCCTTGAGCCATCCAGCCCCCTGAAAATGATTCTTTGGTTTTATTATTGCAAAGACCATTTATAAAATCATGAACTGGATTTAGGAAAGCAACCATGAAATAGCAAGGGACAACAAACTGATTGAAATTCCTTAAATGTAGTGCGGGCTGAAGTCTCTCAGACAGTAGGATTGGGGAAAAGTTCTATCTAGGCCCCTCCGTTTTTACTTCAGTAGCATGACCTGCTCACTTAAACGTGGCAACTTTAGACCCACTGACCATGCCTCAAGGAACTAAATCCTAAATAAAGAAAATGGAAAAGCAAACTATGAAATAGCCGATCATCTTTATTTTGCACTTCCCCCACCCCTCATCCTTCTCCAAAAAGCACTAATGGGCATATCTGTGCATGTGAAAATACTGTATAAAGTATTTAGAACGATCTCAAATTAATAAAACAAAAACACATATCTCAACATAGATGCTTTGTTATTTTTGAAGGGATAGAAAAATTCTGGCCTCTAGAACAAGGAGGGTAATGATATCCTGCACTCTTTAAAGGTCTACTTCATTTCCACTGATTTGCAGTTTAACATTCATGGCAGAAAACCACATTTCTGTAATCACATAATGTTTTAAAATATAACTAATACACACACTAATATCAATTGATTTGGCAATAAAAATCACATTTTCTATTAATATATTTGTATTAGGTTCAAAGCCCATATGTTAATACTCAAGATATCCACTACACGGGCCCAAATTAAGATTATTTCAAAATCAAGTAAAAGTCCATATTTATTCCAAAGTTGCTAAAATATGCTAATAAAGTTAAATTTGATGTTTTTACATTAAAAATAAAATATTTGGTTTACCTTTCAGATATTTATAACATATAATAAATAGTGGGCAGTATAGTTATATAATAAAGTTTTGTGATACCCTGAAATTTGATGAGTTTTCTTTAAAAAAATTCATAATATACTTCATTTTACCCTTAATGCACAATATCAATGAACAAATCTGTAGAAATAAAACAATATAAACACAAAATGCTACAGTATATGTTTTTGTTGCCTTTTTTTTCTTTTTTTACTTGCATGGAACCTACATGTCCTTTTGATAAAATTCAAAGAAATTTACAAAAACAAAACAGATAACAAAACAATTTGAAATCATAAACTCTAGATTTAAATTGCCTTGTTTTCCTTCCAACTGCTAGGGTCCTTTTCCCCACAGTGTTTTGGGCACTGCGCAGGTCCATTCAGCTCACTCTGAACTATGGCTCTTTTTCTCTAGTCTTCTTGGCTTATATACAGCAGTAATTACAGACATGGCTGAAATCACAGTGGATTTCAGAAAAAGCCAGAATTAAACACGATAAAAATTTAAAAAATAACTACTTCATAAATATTTATTATTTACATTAGGGGAAATTTTTTAGTATGAAGAGTTTTTATACAAGTTGATGAAATGTACAAGCAGTGAGAAGTGACTCCAGCAGTTTAAAGGGCAAAATTAGAATGCAACAGAGATATAAAATACGTTAAACAAAAATAATTTGCGCAGAAGCAAACAGGACATGATAGAAACCTTTGTCTTAAAAAATATAAGGTATTTCACAAAAGCTTGAACATTTTACATGTTAGTACTAAAAACTGGGTTGGGGGAAGCTTCATATATTCTCATCACAAAAATATTTACCAATACTCCAACTGGAGTTTTCTGTTATGTTATTATGATTATCTTACTATAGAGGGAAAGAAGTTGAAAACTGTATACAGACTAATGATATCATCCTTAAATTACAGTCAAGGCAGTTTACACATTATCTTCTCATCTAATACCTTAATGAAAAGGCCCTGGAGAGAACGAAGGAAATCGAAAGGGAAGATGGACGGTCTTTTTATTAATAATACTTGTCACTGGTAATAGAAAAATGGAGGTGGGCAGCCCTGAGGCCATGCACGCCTCTACTGGAGTTCTCCAATCACACCACCACGGAATAGGACAGTGGGTTTCAGAAGGGAAATTCCAGAGTGGATGGCATGTTCTTGTCCTCAGTCTTCCCAGATTCACTGTCCACAGGGCCTGGGGAGAGATGTGATGCAGAACTGCACCAGATCCCCTCCGGAGGTGCCAGGGACGAAGCAGGCGCTCACACAGCTTGGTCCAGTCCACGTGGAGATGTCAGTGCGCTCGGTGCTTCCTCTTCTTGTGCTTTTTATCCTTCTTCTTGTTGGCACACTTGGGGCAGAACCACTGCATTTCTTCTGGTGGTGCAGCCATTATTCCCACGCAGGGCCTACACATCAAAAATAAATTCAAAGAAACAAGTTTAGTATATGTTTATCCTTTTTCTTTCAATGTTTTAAAATTTTTGAAGTCTGTGATACATTTACCAGAAATCAAAGTCAAAGGGCTCTGTTTTATATGGCACTATTATTGGTATTTGATTATATTTTGTAGTTCCCACTGGAGAAATGAATTAGTTCGTTCATTCTTGGGGTTTTTTTTTGTACCAGGACTGAACCCATGGGTACTTAACCACTGAGCCACATCCCCAGCCCTTTTATTATTTTGAGACAGGGTCTCACTAAGTTGCTTAGGGCCTTGCTAAATTACAGACGCTGGCTCTGAATTTGTGATCCTCCTGCTTTGGCCTCCCAAGTCATGGGCATCACAGGCATGCGCCACTGTGCCTGGCAGATCATTCCGTTTTTTTCAGCCAGAAACAGTATGATTCTTCTGAGCAACGGCTTTGCTTTTATTTTATAGATTTCATATAAAATAACTGAACACATATCTTTTAAGGTCTGATATTTTAAAGATAAAATAAGAGGACTGTATATGGGGCTGGAGTGGTGGCTCAGCGGTTACAGCACAGGTTCATACCCCAGGCACCATGTACACAAGGAAGTGTCACAGCAAAGGGGCCACATGAACAACTAAATAAAACTGATTCTCTCTTAAAAAAAAAAAAAAAGAAGAAGAACACTGTATATAATGTGGTTATATTGCTCCTACTTTACCCTCAAGTGTCATTGGGATTAGAAGTGTGTGCCCCCACACCTGGCTTCCTCTCATTTTTCCCCATAGTATTTATTAATTGTTTATTTACATGAAAAACTATTCCTTATCCCATGAACTCACATTTTATAGTTCAGGCGCACAAGTCAGTAACAAACTTCTAAGGAGTTCAATCCAAAGAAACTCTTTATATTCCAAAATCATTTTGCACTCTGAAACCAGCCCTCTTCATCTCTTCAAAATCTTTCATGGAATCATAATTTCTGTAGAGGGGCTGGAGCGGTGGCTCAGTGATTAAGGTGCTTGCACCGCACACACGAGTACTCGAGTTCAAACCCCAGCAACACATACACAGCAAAGTCTCGGAGCAACGAAGACCACATGAAAAAAGAACTAAATAAAACTGATTCTCTCTTTCTCTCTATCTCACTGTCCCTCTCTCTTTAAAAAAAAAAAAATAGTAATTTCTGTAGAAATCTGCATATGCCTTCTTTTTTGATTCAGCCACATCAAACTTATAGAGAGCTGCAACCCCCAGGGTGACCATGAATGCTCCACCACTATGAAAGTGCAGACGCTTGGCCAGAAGAGCCTGAACCTGAGGTTTCATCAGAGCGCAGAAGTCATGGCAGTTACCAATGTCCTTCCTGGCTCATGGAGAAATGGACAGTGTTCCTCCTCTAATTTATTTTCATAAAAAGAATAGATAAGCAAAATATCAAGAATTTAGGCTGGATAACAACAGTACTTTTGGTTTCTGAGATTACTCTCATGTTCCGTGCTCCATGACTTTGTTCCATGCCCTGCTGTAAGGATGGCCGCTGCATTGTTCTGAAGGCATGAGGCTATGCTGCAGAGCACCTCCTGCCAGGAGTGCCCTGTGCTGTCCTGAACAGGTAGTAGCCACTTTGGACACTCACCAGTGGTACCAGTCGTCACAGTCATCACAGCCGATCATCGGACTCCCGTCATCAGGTTTGTTACACCCAGGACAGATCCAGATCTGATTGCCCCACTCATCTCGGATCTGATGTTATCACAGGGGAAGGAGCAAAAGCAGAAAGAGTGTGGGGGGAAAGAACCGAAAAGAGACCAGATAGGAATTATTATGTAATTCTTATAAATCTAATAAAACTTAGAAAAAAACAACTAATAAAACTGATAAATAAGATAAAAATATCAGCAGTTAGCACCTTTTTAAAGCCATGATCTGGAATCATGTGAAATAGAAAATAGCTATGTGCTCAATGTAAGACATTTCTAATGAGTATTCTAAATTCTGCTTTGTAAGTCATAAAACAAGAAGCCATTTTATAATCATCTATGAGCAATATGATGTGACCTATAATCTTCTTCATCTAAAAGAAAATCCTTTAACCATATACATTTTTAATGACTAGGGTCTTTATGGCAGTAATGATTGACATTTTTGAATGCTGTAGAGCTCAACTGTGTGTAGTTTCTTCAATCACATTCCTAGGCAAGGGATTAATATATGCAGCCAACATGCAGGTGTCCCCTCATTATTCATTAGCCAAACCCTTCCCCTGAACTAGATGATAAGATCAAGGATATAAAAGAGTGGTTACTAAGTAACTTTCCATTCCTTTTATGACATTTTTAGAAGAGTACAATCAACTAAAGGGCAAATGAAATAAGGGGCTCAGGAGGCCAAAGAGCTACACATTTAAATATTATTTTAAGTATTGTAATCTTTGAGTTTATTTTGTTAACCTAGCAGTTCTAAATAGGAAGCATCCTTAATGGTACCACTTTCTCAAATTTCACATTATCAAAACCAATCTGGGAAAAATACTTCTCCCAAAAACACTTCTATGATATGGGCACTGAAAGCAATAAATGAAAGCTATTTTTTTGGGGGGGGTGTGCTCTGGAAATTGAACGCAGTGGTGCTGAACCACATTCCCAACCCTTTTTTATTTTTTATTTTGAGACAGGGTATTGCTAAGTTGCTTAAAGTCTTGCTAAGTTGCTGATGCTGGCTTTGAACTTCCTATCCTCCTGCCTCAGCCTCCTGAGTCACTGGAATTACAGGTGTGTGCCTCCATGCTTGGCTAAAAACTAATTTTAAAAGCTTTCAAAATAAGACAGCACATAACTTTATTCAATTTATTTTGCAAGGTATGGACTATTCTCTTCCCATACTTTTAAATACAATACTGTATGAATATGTAAAAGGCAAATGACTTTCTGTATGTGGTATATATGTTTGATTCTATTAATGGGCTTACTTTAGGCATAATGTGTATGTGTGTGTGTGTATTTTATAATAGGGAATGAACCCAAGGGTACTTTACCACTAAGCTAGCTACATCCCTTATTTTTTATTTTGAGACAGGGTCTCAATAAGTTATTCAGGCTGGCCTAGATCTTGCAATCCTCCTGCCAAGTCACTGGAAACACAGGCCTGTGATAACACGTGGCTAAGGTCAACTATTTTTTGAAAAAAACTCTGTAAGGCCAATTACACTGATATGAAAGCTTCCTAAAGAAACCGGTAGGTAGCTCTCACTTAGCTCTAATTTCAGGGGAAACTGTCAAGAGGAGAGACACAGCAGGCACCAGACACCAGTGTCCAGGAGCTGGTGCTGGTCTAGGTACCCTATGCCCTGAAGCTCTCATGCATGGCCAGTCCTGCTGCTGGTTGATCTTTCTTGCCATTAGCAAGCCATGACTGCCACATAAGAAATTTAACATAGCATTCATAGTAACACCTAACCCTTCACAGTTTACTAAGTTCTTTCAGATATCCTACTACTTAGTTTAATCACTGTAAAACAACATTTGGGTAGGTTAAGAATGAGAAAACTACAGCTAAGGGAATTTCGGTGACATCTCTAACAAAATAATATTTGGCAGTGACAAAATCAGCCTTTTTGTCCTAATCACATAATCTGTCCTCTGTGTCTACCAACTGTCTCTTGAGGAATCAGAAGGCTTTCCAACCACACTGTCCATTCTAATCAGATAATCAGACCCATCTCTATGAAGTGAGCTCACACATCCACTATAAACAAATGGAGACTGAGGAGATTAAGTGTAAAATCTTTCCTGATCAAAGTACCCTGGTGTGATGCTGCCTTGATTAAACAGCTAAATTGGTCCTTGAAATTATTCAATTTGATAATCACAACTTTTTATATCAAGTCTTCTGTCTTGAATTGACAATTTAATATTTTTGTGAAATTTTCATATCTATTTTCTCTGAATAATTTAATATTTTATTTTTATACTTCTTTGTATCATTATATTATCTCAAATATTTAATGATTTGCTGAAATTTCCTTCTTAATTCCTTAAGCAATGTAATGGTTCATGGTTCATAACCCACCATTAGGCATCAGTCTCCATAGCTGGAGCTACAATTTCAATGCCTCTGTGCACCAAAAACATTTTATTGTGGTATGCATTCTATGGTGCCCACAAAACATATCTTTATTTCTGTCTTTTTAACTTCTATTTTTTCTTTTTGGTGGTACTGGGGATTGAACCCAGGCTTTGCTCAGTCTAGGCAGGGGACTACCTCTGAGCTACATCTCCAGCTGTCAGAACAATCTCTACAAATACTTCAGTACTACACTGAATTCGGGGTTTGAAAAAAATCTGATACTATTAAGTATGTACTTAAAAACAAACCCTGGACAATGTGGAGTCATTTAACATGGTGAGTTTTACATCTCTAGTCATGCTTAAATACTCAGGAAGCTCTCTGGCCTAAAAGTTCATTTTCATTTAATATTCTGGATCTTAGCCAATTAAATACAATTAGTGCTGTAACTCAGAAATACCAGCTGGCTCATAAAATCTCTGTATGTTACATAAATTATACTCAAGTGAATAATTTAATTGTTTGATCAAGAAATTCAATATGGGACTTAAACTTCATTATTCATCTATATAATTTCTACATTGAGATTACTGTGTATTGGCATATGGTCATAATCCAAAACAATAAAAAGTAATGAAAAACAATGCTTTGACATTATTTATGGAGACTGAATATGGAAACACAATGCTTTTAGCCAAAAGCTTGAAATGCAATGAAAATACTTTTTTGGTCTTGGAGAGCTGCCTCTGAGATTCCATGAGGATACACACATCACTTCATGACAGGTTCTCAAGCAACGCGCTTCACTACTGTGAGAATTAAGTGCACATACCACGTAAGTGCTGACCGTCTCAGTCACCACACTTCGCACAGGAGCTTTGGAGCTTCCTGCTCCAGAGATGGCAGGGGATGGAGATGGCATCAGAGCTGGGCATGCTGCAGCCTGGGCGAGGAGTGGCAGTGGCAAGGGCGCAGGGCTCACGTGCACAGGCACAGCAGCTGGGGTTGGCGGTGGGGTTTTAGGTCTATTCAGAGAAGGAGCTGGTTTAGCCTCGGGGGCTGGAACCACTTTGCTGATGACACTGTTAACACGAGAGAAAAGTAAAAGTCAAAATAGGACAACTGAATCAAATTGTGAATTTAAAAAGAAAAATCAGAATATAATTTTCTTCTTCTAGTAGTAAAACGTTTTTAGGTGTCCAGAGACAGTTAAAGAACTTGTTTGGACTAATCTTTATCTTCTTAAGTTGCACCTCAACGACTTGATATTTAAAATTTTTTTAGCACTTAATATACAATGCTTTTCCCACAGAAATGCAACTGATAGATTGTTCTTTCTGTGGCTGAATCACACACCCTCTGCTGACTTCAGGTTTGTGGCCAGTGAGCAACTGGGAGTGGCAGTGCCACTTTTGAGAACCATCAAGGCCTCTGGCCACTTTTGCCATAAATGAGTCTCTTTCCCTCCTTCTGTAATCACTGCCCTAAAGCCTGCATGTGTGTTTTTATATTTTTGTTCTTTTCAATGATATTTTTGGAGATATCCAGAAGCAATACATACTGTTATTATGTGATGTGTTTTAACGTGTGTGTGTACGTGTATACACACACACACAGCACCGTGCTATATCCTCTGCAACCAGTTTTCCCCACTTAGCTCTTTAATTTTTAAATTTTGTTCTGAGGAATCAAACCCAGGGATGCTTTATCACTGAGCTACATCTCCAACCCTTTTTAAAAATTTTGAGACAGGATTTTGCAAAGTTGCCCAGGCTGGTATTGAACTTGCAATCTTCTTGCCTCAGCCTCTTTTTTTTTAGAAAGAGGGAGACAGTGAGACAGAGAGAGAAAGAATTAATTATTTTTTCAGCTGTTTTTTTTCCCCTCCAACACTTAGTTGTGTATATGGTGCTGAGGTTTGAACCCAGGTCCTCGTGCATGCCAGGTAAGAAGAGCTTTAACTGCTGAGCTCCCATGCCAGCCTGTTGCCTCAGCCTTGTGAATAGCTGAGATACAGGCTTGTGCCACTGTGTCCAGCTCCCACTTACTTTTATGTCTTTTGATATTTCCATGTTGATACATAGACCTATTTATTTTAATTACTATGAATAATATTCCATGGTATGAAAAAGTGGTTTTTTTTTGTCCACTGTCCTACTGAAGGTAGAACATATCCACTTGTAAATGTTACATGTTAACTTATAATTATGCTCAAGAATTTCCCTACTCTGACAAACTGCTGGGCCACAGTCTGTCTATCCTCACTTTCACATGGAATCACCAAGCTGCTCTCTAAAATAACTGTATCACTGGGCACAAGTGGCGCATGCTTGTAATCCTAGTGACTCAGGAGGCCGAGGCAGGAGGATCACAAGTTCAAAGCCAGCCTCAGCAACTTAGTGAGGCCCTAAGGAACTTATACCTTATCTCTGAATAAAATATAAAAAGGGTTGAGGATATGGCTTGATGGTTAAGTGCCCCTGGGCTCAATCCCTGGTTCATACATACATACATAAATCAACTATCATGGACTGTTGATATAGCTCAGTGGCAGAGCACCTGCCTAGCATGTGTGAGGCTCTGAGTTCCATTCCCTGGCACCATAAGATAGGCAAATAAACAAACAAATAAAATGACTGTACTAGCCTCTCACTACTATCCAAACTTAATTTGTTATGGTTTAGATGAAATGTCCCCTAACAGCTCATGTGTGAGACAGTGCAAGTTCAGAGGTACGATGATCAGGTTATGAGAGCTACAACCTGACTGGATGCAGATTAGCTGGGTTGCAGCTGCAGGCAGGCAGGGTGTGGCTGGAGGAAGGTAGGTTACTGGGGGTGTGTGCCTTTAGGGTTTATGTTTTGTCCCTGGTGAATGGAGCTCTCTCTGCTTCCTGTCATGTCCTGGCTTCTGCCACACCGTTCCACCATGATGCTTTGCCTCATCTTGGGCCCAGAACTATGAAACTGGCCAACCATGGATTGAACCTCTGAAACTGTGAGCCAAAATATGAGCCTTATCTCATAACAACCAAATGAGGTAAGCTGTTTATTCTCTTTTTTAAAAGAGAGAATAAATTTTATTTATTTTTCCATTTGTTTCTCTAACACTTAGTTGTGTATGTGGTGCTGGGGTTTGAACCCGGTCCTTGCGCATGCCATGTAAGTACTCCAACCACTGAGCCATTACTCCAGCCCCCTATTATTCTCTTTTTGTAGACAAGAGACAAAGGTATAGAGAGTGAGTCCCTTGCATAAGTTTATATAGACTACTATGTGACACAGTCAAGATTTAAACTAGGTTGTCTGATTTTAGAACCAGAGACCTTAACAACTACACTACACTGCCTCTCAGTGCTTACCCATGAGGTTTGCCGTACATATAAGGCAGGAGTTCAAAGTGCTGCTATGCATTTATATCCAGAGGAAAGGAGTTCTCTAAAATTTAAAGACATACTATTTCTAGACGCTGTTTTCCATAACTGTTTAACACCTGGGTGCTGGAACCAAAACTAAGGGAAAAGCAGGAACCCAGAGAGAGAAGAACAGATGCTTTTGCCCCGAGGGAATTCACACAATAGGCAAATCTAACTTTTGTTTTGATAAAGACAACAGATGTCAAAGTCCAGGACCTGTCCAAAGTAGAAAATCTAATAAAATACCTTGCCCAAATTAAGGTCTTTGGAAGATAAGGTAGGCATAAAATGGAATCTCTGATGATCTAGGACATGATATTTAAAGCAATCTGGATTTGTAATGCATATAGGCACCTAGCACAAATCATCCTGAGAGGAATTTACTTAAAATATAGGTCTTATATTATTAATACAGGTAATTAATTACTTAAGAAAAAAAGCAGGACATAACCAAAGATAATCAAACATATAAGAATATGAGGTGGGGCTGGAGTGGTGGCTCAGCGGTTTCAGCGCTTGCCTGGCAAGCTCGAGGACCCGGGTTCAAACCCCAGCACCACGTACACAACTGAGTGTTGGAGCAACTAAGGCCATGTGAAAATCTAAATAAACTTGTTTCTCTCTTTCTCTGTCTCTCTCACCATCCCTTTCTCTTAAAAAAAAAAAAAAAAGAATATGAGGTAATATCAGGGAGAACCAGAAGATGTAACCACCAGTGAACAGAGACCCACAAAAAGACTATCAACTACAAAACAACTGTGCTTAAATGTTAAAAAAAAATAAGTAGCCAAAGCTTTAAAATACCTGCAGTGGGCAGAGAGTTATGATGAATGACCTAGCAGGTTTGAAAAGGGCCACACAGACCTAGAAATGAAAAACTATAGTAACTGAGATTTAAAACTCACTTGGTAGATGAAACTGCAAATTAGAAAAAAAGGCAGAGAGAACTATGAATTGAGTAGTAGGACAGAACAAACTTTCTAGAGTATAGCCTGGAGAGGCAGAGAATACCACAAAAAAAATCTAATTATTACATGTCTGGTCACACCTCTGGAGGACAAAATTGGGCAGAGACAAATGTTAACAAAGAATACCTAAGACTTCTACAGAACTGATGAAAGATACCAATGTGCAGATTTAAGAAGCTCAACAAACCCCAGGAAAGGGAAATAAAATGAAATCTATACGAAGGCACATCAAAATGAAGCCATAAAACACTACAGATGAGAAATAACTAAACAGCAGCCAAAGGGTAAAAAAACAACAAAAAATTACTTTGAAAGAAGAAACGGGTAACAGTTGAGTTCTCAAGCAGCCAACATTAAATCTAGAAGACAGTGTGAACTTTGCCTTTGAAAACATCTTTTACTATTAAGGGTGAAATAAAGTCATTTTCAGGCAAATGAAAGCTAAGGGTTTGCCACCTGCAGGTAGGTCTTTACTAAAAGAAACGCAAAGGTGAAACTCTCAGGTTTTCTTGGCCCTAAGTTCCCTTTACATTCTTAAAAATTAAGAAGCTTTTAAAATGTGCACTATATTTTTCAATATTTTCCATATTAAAAATTAAACTGAAAAATTTAAAGATATTAGTAACACATCTAAAAATAATAGTGCAGGGTACGCAGTTCAGCAGTGAAGTGCTCGCCTAGCATGTGTGAGCCCCCCCACCCCTTTCTTTTGAGAGAGAAAGAGAAATAGTAATCAATTTTTATTTATTTTTTCATCTGTTTTAATTTTTTCCACACTTAACTGTGTATGTGGTGCTGGAGTTTGAACCTAGGTCCTTGGCATACCAGGTAAGCATTGTACTGCTGAGACACCACTCTAGCCCCAAGGCCCCAGTTTCGATCCCCACGATTACAACAACAATAAAAAGAGACACCTAAAAGTAATGATAATGAACCCATTACACATTCATAGATACCTTATTTTTGTTGTGTGTGAACATGATGATAGTTTTAAAGAGAAAAAATTTTGTAAAGACCAGCAATATTTTATATTTTTGCAAATCTCCTTAGTGCATGCATAATGCAACAGGAAAAGGGAGGAGTATTTTTAAAAGCCTGTTCAGATAATAGGGTAAATTAATCTTTGATTCCTCACCAAAATGCAATAGGTGGTAGTCTTTTTAAAGTCAACTGTGATGTACAATCTGAAATCATATAATGAGCTTTCATTACACTAAAATCCATTCATCTGTATGGCAGTTTGAGACAGGGTCTCAAAGGGTCCCTTTCTCCTAGGGTCTCAATATGTTGCCCAGGTTGGACTTAAAACTCCTGGGCTCAAATGATCCTCCTACTTCACAGTCTCCTGCATATCTGGGATTTCAAGTACCAGCCACCATACCCAGTTCTGCCTACCACTTTGAATACATAATTTGCCAGTGAATAATTTTGTAACACTGTGCACTGGCTATTTGGAAAATACTAGTTCAATGAGTTATACGGATATTGCAAATGTTTACAAAATTAATTATACAATGCAGATGAAAAAATCACAGTTGTTGGCATTAGCATTTATCCCATCAAAATATCTTTATATTAAGGAGCTGTCAACTTGGAACACATGTAAGTTTTCCAAAATTCTAATTTTCATTTAAAAGCTTGGATTTTATTTATTTACAATGAATACTCAAGGAATACTCTCAGGTGTTCCTCATTTCCACCCTACTTTCTTTCCTCCTTCTCTCTCTCCCTCTCTCCCTCCCTCCTTCTCTCTCTTTCTGCTTGGGACTGAACCCATGCTAGGCAAGCTTTCTACCACTGCTAAAACCCCAGCCCTATTGAGGATATTAAAAAAAAAAAAAAAGAAAAGAAAAGAAAGAGGGGACAGTGAGAGAGAAAGAGAGAAGCAATTTTTATTTAATTTTTCATGTCCTTGACACTTCGTTGTGTACATGGTGCTGCAGTTTGAACTCTCGTACTTGTGCATGCCAGGCAAGCTCTGTAACCGCCTAGCCACCACTCCAGCCTCTACTGAGGATATTCTTAAGTGAAGCTGTCATTTTTCTACTGGGAGTGCATGGAACTAAAAGACACAATAGTATTCAATAAGGGCAGAGTATTTATTATTTTCTGTAGTATACTAAGCACTGGAAAAAATTTCATAAGGCTGAAAATAATTTGCATATATATTTGTTATTCCTGCTACACTAGTAATTCTTCAAAAAAAAAAAAACCGAAAACCCTTTTAAATTTCTGAATACCCATTATCTAACATAACTAATATTTAATTTGAACATATTTTATTAATCAAACAAATTCTGGTCCTAAAAGTAGTGTCCTTTTAGATGAAATGATACATTTAGTCTATTTTTCTACCTAATCAAAATTAAAACAAAAAAAAAAGGATAGTAATATGCTCTATGATGTGAGAAGAAAGATGGGATAAAAGGACAGGTGAGGAAATACAGGTTATCAACGAAAAGAAAAGAGAAGCAGAGAAACAAAGAAGGTGAAGGAATCACACATGTAGGCTGGGAAACACAGGTACAATCCAGGCATTTTCAGCTGCAGCTTAATGGAGATAATGTTGGGGGAAGGAAAGGAGGGAGAGACGGAGAGAGAATAAGAGTACATGCAGGAAACAGCATTGTGATCTGTATGAATACAGGCTGAAATAAGGTGAACAATCTAAGTTATCAACAAAGAGATACAAGGGAGGTAACAGTACTGGCAGGCGGGAACCTCGAAACCTACTTGCAAGGAATTTAGGAATTTATCATCTTCAATTATATATACACAACATACACACACATACATACATACAGATTCTGATGCTATAGCATGCTTGTGTGTACAAATAATGCATTTTCATCATATCTATGCTCATTTATCACTGCTTCAAGTTTACCTTTGTCAGCTATTCCAGTGGAAGAGTTCATTGGAGGTGAAGACTGAACCCACTGCCTAAAGTAACAGACCCTCATGTGCTCTAATGACGACAATCATGTGAAACTGACAATCAGCTCAATTATGAGTTGTAAGGTGGTATAATTCGGGGAAAAACCCTCTTCAAATTACAGCTATATCAAAAACCATAAATCCAAGAAAGTTTTAAGATTAGTTAAACTGAAACAATAATAATACCCCCAAAAGTAAACAAATGTCGGTGTTTTTAATCTTAGGGTTAGAAAAGATTATCTAAGCAAATCACTGAAAGCAAAAACTATCATAAAGGTTTTTTAAACCCTAAGTTTTCCAAAAACTGATTTGAATGCATAACTATTTCAGATAGCATAAAATATCATAAGCAAAGTTAAAAGGCAAAAGAAAAAATAAGGAAAATTATTTGCAAAATACATGATAAAGGGTTCAATTCTTATCATATAAAAAGTCTTTCAAATATGAAAAACAAAAAACAAAAAACAAAAAAAAAAAGAAAGAAAAGAAAAAAGCCCCTAACATTCAAACATAAACAAAAGGGCTGGAGTAATGGCTCAGCAGTTGTAGCAATTGCTTGGCATACAAGGAGGTGGGTTCAAACCCCAGCACCATGTACACAACGAAGTGCTGGAGCAACGAAAGCCACATGAAAAACTAAATAAAAACATTCTTTCTGTCTCTCACTGTCTCTCTCTCTTAAAAAAAGAAAAATGAATAAATGATAAAAGCAAGTAAAATAGAATAAAAAACAAAACCAGCAATAGAAAAATATATTTAATCTTCATAGTAATCAAAGACATGAAAACAATAATAAAATGCCTTTTAATAAAGATTAAAGGGGGCTGGAGCGGTGGCTCAGTGGTTATGGCACTTGCCTGGCATTCTCGAGGTCACGAGTTCAATCTCAGCACCATATACACAACTGAGTGTTGGAGCAATGAAAGTCACATGAAAAAATAAATAAAGTTGATTCTCCCTTTCTCTCTCTCTCACTGTTCCTCTTTCTTTAAAAAAAAATAATAATAAAGATTTAAAAAGATGGACAACACTGGGTATCTTGATATTGTGAAGCTGGGGAATGGGAGGTGGTTGGAAAGTATTTCTAAATGGTTATCCACACCTTAAAAATGTATAAGCTCTTGCTAGGCATAGTGGTGCATTCCTGTAATCCCAGCAGCTTGGGAGGCTGAGGAAGGAGGATTGCAAGTTCAAAGTTAGCCTCAGCAATTTAGTGAGGCCCTAAGAAACTCAGTGAGATCTTGTCTCAAATTAAAAAATAAAAAGGGCTGGGGAGGGGCTGGAGTGGTGCCTCAGCAGTTACGGTGCTTGCCCAGCATGTGCAAGTACACAGGTTCAAACCCCAGCAACCACATACACAACTAAGTGTCAGAGCAATGAAAGCCAACTGAAAAAAAAAATCAACAAAAATTGATTCTGTCTCTCGCTCTCTCTCTCTCACTGTCCTTTTCTCTTAAAAAAAAAAAAAAAAAAAGGGCTGGGGATGTGGCTCAGTGGTTAAGTGCCCCTGGGTTTAATTAAAAAGTATAAGCTCTTGACCAGCAATTCCACTTATGGAAATTTATCCTGAGGAAATAATTAGATAATTATGCAAAGATGTAGGGTAAACAATGCTATTTGTAACTCAGTTTATTATTGCAAAAACAAACAAACAAACAAAAAAACCTAGAATGACTAATTTAAAATACCCCCAAACAGGATACTGGTTAAATATTATGACCAAAACAGCATGCTTATTTGAAGTTATGAAACACACATGTATGTACACAAACACATGGGCATACTCACATATGCATGATATGTTAAATCCCCCCAGATAAACTGAGGATGAAATGTGTAGTAGAATCCAAGTTTTACAAGGAAAAAAAGCAAACAAGAATAAGCATAAAATTACCAAGCTAAATAAAACAGCTGCACAATTTAGTTTATCTAAATTAATGCCATTTTCATTAATAGAGATAAAAAACAGAAGGGTTAAGGGAGGAGCATATGAAGAGAATACATATAACAATGCCATTGTTTTTACACAATTAAAATACTTTTGAACAGTCTTTAGATACTGCTACAAGATTCATGTGTTCATGTGCTGGGTCCTCACCGTGTGATATGGGAGGTGGTGGAACCTTTAAGGGGTGCATAGTTCTCACTCAAGTATGAAGAATAAAAGGAAAATTGCAGTGAGTGATCAGTGTGCCCAAACCAAAGTATCCTTTGGTTTTCCAGGGATTCAATTGGCATTGTATAGGTAATAAAGAGAGCCATTTTTTCCAACTCTTGAAATTCAAGAGAAAATGCACTAGAGTTTGAGCTATTTTGATTTTAGTTTCTCAGTGATGTGTGATAACTGAACATAATTTTAAAGGCAATCTTTTATTATTTCCTTATTAGCATCATAGAAAAATATGAAATACTATGCATGATGCAATTTCTCATCCCTGATGAGATAAACTATCAACACTTAACCTAATCTGATCATTGTAAAATAACTTTGGATTCCAAATGGCCACCTCCATTGCCACTTTTTATTGTTTCATACTTGTAGACAGTGTTTTGCTTCTCTAAATTTCTCCCTGAAGTATCACCTTTCCCCTGCTATTTAATTGCATAGCAAGCCTCCTCCAGAGCTTTCTGTTGAATGCGCAAGGCCTCCCAGAGAAAGCAATACCGCCCACAGCTGTGTCCCACAAAGGCTCCATGCTGCTAACATTACATCTTTTGGAGGATTTGGTCACAGTGCCCTAACGCTATAAACACTGGGGTTATTCATTGCAAAGTGCAGAAGGAGGGACTTTCAGCAGGATTTCTTTACCTGTTTCCCCACCACAAAACAGTGAAACAAATAGAATGGGTCATGAGCTGCTTGGCCTGTAATGCAAACTCACAGCTTGACAAGTCAATAAAGAGCCAATCCTTCCCTCCCCAGCCCCACAGAGCCTCCAAGGTTAGAGGCAAACACAATTTGGATATGTTCTGCACAGGGAGTTTAATGATCCTCATTATTCAGCTATTGTGTGCAAACACTATGAAACCAGTAATCTAAATTATCAAAGTCCGAATAACTGGCTACTAAATGGCACACGAAGTTCAAAAGTTCTCTCACAATGGCTTACTTATTTACCCCAAAAGTGAACAGCCATTTTTAAATGGTAACAAAACGATACCATAGATAAAAGGTGTAAATGCTTCCATGAATTTTACATAATCTTCTGAACAGCGAAATTCTTCAATGGAGAAGAAAAATCACTTTGGTCAAAAAGAAAAAGAAAAAAAATGTTCTTTGTATCAGAATCTATTTTTCTAAGATCTGTTTTTTTAATCAAGCTCAGAAATATCCACCTTTAGAACAGACTCCCATGATATACTGTAAACTAACCGCTCCTCACAACAAACGGAAGGAAAAAAAATCACTGAGTTTTTACAAGTCATATTACTATAAAACCTCATAGTTGGTCAGTCTTCATGTAAGTCCCAGAAATCCTAAGCACCCAAGTGAGGCAGTCTGCCTCTGGCCTTCACACTCTTGCAGACTAAATAGATGGACAGGAAGAACCACTCTGTGTGACCTCCACGACTAGCCAGAGCACTGCAGCCTCCATCTTGCTCCCTTTTGGATCACTTGCCCTGCGGGAGCCAGCTGCCATGCTGTAAGGATGTTGAAGCTGCCTTAAGAAGGCCTCCTGCTCCTGCCCTGAGTGTGAGTTGGAGCAGATTCTCCAGCTGCACCGAGGCCTTCAGATGACTGCAGCACCAGCCAGCAACTTGACCAGAGATCTAAGCCAGAATCACTCAACTCCCTGAAAGTAGGAAGTAGCACATGTTTGTTTGTTTGTTTATTTATTTTTAAAGAGAGAAGGACAGTGTGTGTGTGAGAGAGAGAGACAGAGAGAATCAACTTTTATTGAGTTTTTCACATGGCTTTCGTTGCTCTGACACTTAGTTGTGTACGTGGGTTGCTGGGGTTTGAACCTGGGTACTTGTGCATGCCGGGCAAGCGCCGTTACCACCGAGCCACCACTCCAGCCCCAGCACATGTTGATTTAAACTGCTAAGTTTCAGGATCATTTGTTGTGTGAAAATAGAAAACTAATATACTACATATTCACTTTCTCAAACTTAGGTATAGAAATAAATATTCAAAGTACGGGAGAAACTATATTTTAGAGCATCAGTGTTTAAGATGCCGAACTGTAACACAGTCATTTCCATAGTTCACATTGATCAAATATACAAAGACAATTATGAGAACCAGTTTTACGTTGATTCTTCAAATCAATCATTATTCCTCATTCTTCTTGATCCTCACAGCTCAAATTATAACACAACAATAAATGGCTTTAATTCCTCAAGCGTCTGGTTTGCCTCTTGAATATTTACATCATCTCATAAAATGGATATTTTATCTTGTCATAGCCCAAGTATATATCAAGTAGCAAACATTTTATCTTTTAATGCAGGCATGACTTATTTAAAAAATGAAACAAATTGCATGAAGAAATTAGAGAAAAACAGCCATTATAGAATCTTCATTTCTAAGGAAAAGGCCCAAATGATTATACTTCTATTGTCAAATATTCAAAATCTGCAAAATGCCTTAAAAGGGTATTAATACTTCAGATAAGCAATGAATAAAGCATATGTCCTCATATTTGCAGGAAGACACATGGAGGTTAATAACAGTTAAAAGAAATGGAAATGATAATCTAAAAGGTAAAGAATGTAAAAGATATAAGGAGAGATGAAGACAAGACTTTTCTGGATATATCTTGTCATGTGGTTTCAACTTTGGGGTCAGGTAAATGATTTACATATTCAGAGAATTAAATTTTTAGAAATTGCCTTTGAATTGAAAATAGACAAAAATGAATACACCTCAAAGAACACCTACCATACTGAAAAAAAATCAAAAAAATCCTTTCAGGTGACTTTAGGAGGTCAACATTTTGTTCACATATCTAGAGAATTTATTTTAAGCTCAAACACTGAAAAGAAAATCTTAATCTTTAACTTCATTCAACAGTCCTGTTAGTAGTAATAGTGGTATTATTGCTCAGACTATATAGTTTTTGTAAAATAAAGCAAATAGTAAAGAGGACGTTAACACTTAAGATTTCTGTAAAAGATGCAGAAATAATTCAAGTAAGTAACAGTAATGTTACGTCTGAACTGGAAAGAAATAAGGTCATCATTTTGTTCTTTTCTTTTCAAGTATTATTTTAATAGATCTGTCCCTTGTAAATGCTTGGAAGTAATGATATTCCAGTAGCAACAGCATCTACAGTGCCAGACTGTGATTCTTAAAAAACATTTCCCACTAAACAGAATTAGTGTTCTTTGAAGGAACAGCTCATTCCTATAATTCAGTGGTAGAGCACTTCTCTATCATGCCACTAAATAAATAAACTTTGAACATTTTGTAAGGAAATAAGAAAGCTGTCAAACACAAATGGGATTGTGCTGAAATCCAAGATACATGAAAGAGTAGCTACCATTGGTCAAGATGGGACAAATAAAATACACATACACACACACACAAAGGAGAGGAGGACAAGTGATGAAGGGAAAGGAGAAGTGAGAGATGAACACTTACTAAAACCCATAAATCACCTGCTTATCATTAGAGGAAATGGTGGCATCAACTCCGATTTCCGAAGAGTGGCAAGTAGAATAAAGCATCAAAACAGTGAAAAGAAAAAAGTGAACTTGAATCTAATTAAGATTTTAGAGCTACATGCCTGTCATGGGGATAGAATAATAATTTAAATTACTTTATAAGGACATAAACACCTAGGTATGGTGGTTCATTCCTGTAATCCCAGCAATTTGGATGCTGAGGCAGGAGGACTGCAAATTTGAGACCAGCCTCAGCAATTTAGAAAGACCTTGTTTCAAAAACAAAAAATAAAAGGCAGGGGATGTGGCTCAGTGGTTAAAGGTTCCTGGGCTCAATCCCTGGTACAAAAAAAAAAAAAAAAAAAAAAAAAAAAAAAAAAAAAAGAAAGAAAAAAAAGAAAGAAGAAACACACAAATCCAGACAGCTAGTCAGAATTTGTACTGTAGAAATGATCTGGTTTTTTCAACATGTCAACTGCAGAGCAAAAAAGAGGAAGAGGTAGGTGTGTGAGGTAGAAATAGCAGCTCTAGGTCAGAAGTGCTTAGCAGATATTAAGTATGGTTTGGATCCTAATTCAAACCAACCAACCATCAAAAGAATTTTTGAGAGAAGTGGAGAAAACTGAATATGTACTCAGTATTGGATTACAGCAAGGAAAATAGTCATATATTTCATGTGATAATAGCATTGTGATTAAATAAGAAAAATAAGAAAACATTCTTACTAAGTTCTTTTTTTTTTTTTTTGGTGGTGCTGGGGATTGAATCCAGAGGTACTTTACCATTGATCTACATCCCATCTTTTTTCTAATTTTATTTTGAAACAGGGTTTCACTAAGTTGGCCTCAAACTTGCCTCAGCCTCCTGAATCACTGGGACTACAGGGGTGCACCATTGAGCCCAGCAAAAACAGCCACATCTTAAATTTATTATTATTGTCTTGTGGTACTTGGGGTGCTACCACTGAATCACATCCCCAATCCTGTTAGTTTGAAATAGGGTCTAAGTTGTTGACCTTGCACTTGTCATCCTCCTGCCTCTGGCTATGGAGTAGCTAGGACTACAGGTCTGTGCCACTGTGCCCAGCAACAGCCATAATTTTAGAGCTCCATGCTAAAGTGTATAAAGGTGGAATAATATCAGGTCTGGATGTGTTTGCAAATGCTTTATGACAAAAAAGAGGAAAAAGATCAAGCGTGACAAAACTATAAAAACAGTTAAATCTGGGCTGGAGCAGTGGCTCAGCAGTTTCGGCGCTTGCCTGGCAGGCATGAGGACCCGAGTTCAAACCCCAGCAGCACGTATACAACTAAGTGTTGGAACAACTAAGGCCATGTGAAAAAAACTAAATAAAGTTGTTTCTCTCTGTCTCTCTCACTGTCCCTCTTTCTTTTAAAAAAAAAAAAAAAAACAACAACAGTTAAATCTATTCAGGCAATGAGTATACTAAAATACATCATTTTAGTCTCTCACATTTAAAAATGTTAATTTTTTTAAAGTTAGTAATATGCATACTATCCAGAATGACTTCGGATCATAAAACAGTAAACATATACTGCATATGTACTGCTGTATCTAGAGAACACTATGGACACTCCTTAGGGCAAGATGTTATAAATGTGATTACTTAATTTGAGTTAATACATCCTCATTTTTATTTTTCCTCTTTGATTTCCTCCTTTTCAACATTTTATTTGCCCTTCAGGGCTCTACTCAAATTCTACTTTCTCCATATCTTTCCACCTGGAAGTAATCACCTGAACTTCTATGTGAGTTTAGATGCACCTCTTCTAGTCTTTTACCCATTCTACCTTCTATTGTGACATTTACACTTATGCACCTGAGAATGGACATCTGATTCAAAATTTTCATTTTCAAGGCTATCTCTTCTGATTTAGTTTGCACTATACATATAATAAAATTAGTATTTGTTAAATGCAGATCAACTTTGAAAAATTAACCCTTAGCAGTGTTGTGTGGGGAAATTTGAAGAGCATTTTCTTTTCTTTTCTAAAGAGAGGGGGACAGTGTGTGTGTGTGTGAGAATCAATTTTTTATTTAGTTTTTCATGTGGCTTTTGTTGTTCTGATACTTCGTTGTGTACGTGGTGCTGGGGTTTGAACCCACATCCTTACGCATGCCAGACAAGCGCCATAACCATTGAGCAACCACTCCAGCCCCATCGAGGAGTCTTCTAAAACCCAAATTCTCAGGTTTCAGAACTTCTGAATGATGTTGTGACTTCAGAAAGCTTTTGTTTCTCTGCAGTCAATAACAGGTGATTAGTAAGGAAAAGCAAAGCCAAATGAAACATTCAACATGAGTGAAACTTTACTTTCAATATCCCTGAGCCTACAGTCTACAAAGGAGGATGAGTAATTACTTAGTGAAAGATTTTTTTTTTATGTGAAAACATTTTAAAGTTACAGGTTAACCATAAAAGACACATCTTTTCTATTTTTTTAAGAATCAAATAACATTTCAAGTTATTTGAAAACATTAAAAGCAATAAGATGATATCCAGTGAACTTGAAAACTGAACAAGATTGTGATTAAGATTTATATCTCATAGGAGTGTTATAAAATTCAGTCATTGCTAAAGTTATGCTTGGAAAAATCCAACATTACCACTTAAAATATATTAAAATTTAAAAACAGCTGGTCAAAAATTATGTTTTACATGAGTTCTTATCTTCCTGTTACAGCAGGGAAAATATGTAAATATTTATGCTATGCAAGATATACCTACACACATTTATCTGTGTGACTAAAACAAGTCATAAATGACTATATACGTGTATGCATGGACTATAAATATGTGTATGTATACATGCATGTGTGTGTGTCATACACCTGACTCTTGTAATCATTATCTTCTTAGACTGTCTGTTTAGCAGTGCATCTTTGATAATAAAAAGTGTTCTTCCAAAATGAGAATGAAGAGGATTTTGATAACTGGTTAGGAAAAGAATGTGGGCAATGGTTAAGTTGTAAAATATGAGATAAAAGGACGTTTTTCTACACTCCAAAGAAATTTGTTAGAATAAACATTGATAAAATATTCAATGAAAACTCACTTTGGTTGTTTTAGGATTTTAGAAACTTTTATGAACACAAAGAATATTTATTAAAAAAGTGTCCAAGGGAGTTTGAAGCAAAAAAATGTATACACACACTTATATAAGTATATAAAATATGTAAAAGTTTAAGGCACAAAAAGACTTGAAATTATTTTACTGATCTCATATTCACATTAGAGTTAAGATCATCCTAAAAGAAAGAGAAGAGGAAAAACAAAAGAGAAAAGGTCACTGTAGCTTCTAAATACTGAAAGGCATGACTAAGGGATTTAGCTGTGAATTTTAGAGAGTTGCTTTAGATTTTAGTCCTCGTATCCTCAGTTTTTCCTAGTATCCTCTAACACCGAAGAGGACATGGAAAGGCAAAGAAAAGTTTCAAACTTAGCCAGAGGGACAGTCAAGAGAGCATGAAAGTCATCTGTGCTGTTTCCTTTTGTGGGGACCCTGGCAGATGCCCTGCAAAGGAGTTCAGAATGGGACTCTCCAAAGCACATTCTGATTCTTCTTCCTCTTCCCTTCCACTCCTGCCTGCCCCAGCCACATGGGCCCTGCAGTGGCAAAGAACTTGGAATTCACTGGTAATCTTTGAAATGCTTTAATTTCTGTGTTTATTATAAGGGACACAAATAAGCAGAGAAGCCAAATGCCAGAGAATCTGAAATGTATTCTCTATTTATAAGCTCTTTCTTCTTTTAATTTCTTTAAAATTAAGTAACAGTAATACTTTAAAGCGTAAGTACTGACTGACATATGTATGTTTCAAACAGAAAAACAATTCATGCTAGAAACCCCTCCCCCCCAAAAAAAAGCAGCAAAGCAGTAGAGGAATTCAAAGTCTTACGTGGTCAACCTTCCTCGAAAGTAGCAAATGCATTTATTGTAAGCCCAACAAATAACACAATGAAAACAATAAAAGGTAGCAAGACATTCTGCCTCACTCATCTGGCTCTAAAAGGTTTGATGAGCAGAAAAACAGAACATGCCTATTTACTGCTTACAATTGCGTTTTACCCATTCTGTTCATCTTAGTTCAAAACAAACTAGCTTAACAACATTAATTACTCTCAGTGCTCTCTGTGTTTTAGCCAAATTCATGTGTCCATATATAGATTAGTCAATATTTCTTTTTTTTTTTTTTAAATTTTTATTGAGTTTTTCGCATGGCTTTAGTTGCTCTGACACTTAGTTGTGTACGTGGGTTGCTGGGGTTTGAACTTGTGCACTTGTGCATGCCGGGCAAGCACCATAACCACCGAGCCACCGCTCCAGCCCCCCTAGTCAATATTTCTTAACCAGGTCATAATATACATTAGAGTTACAATCATGAACAAGTTAACATCCAACATTAGCCAGAACTTTTCTTAATGACTAAAATAAAATCCACAACAATCCCTTTAAAAGCATATGGTCAGGGGCAGGAGCGATGACTTGGCGGTAATGGTGCTTGCCTGGCATGTATGAGGATTTGGGTTTGAATCAAAGCACCACATACATAATGAAGTGTCAGAGCAACGAAGGTCACATGAAAAACTAAATAAAATTGATTCTCTCTCTCTCTCTCTCTCTCTCACTGTCCCTCTCCCTCTTAAAAAAAAAAAAAGTCATACGGTCAATTATAACTGAGTCAATTAAAAAATAAAATTTTAATTGAAATCTTTAAGCTCTTTTAATTACAATAAACTTAATAAAAATACAATACTTAAGCTGCAGCACATTTATAAAAACAAAAACAGTTAAGTATACTGTATTACTGACATAGTTTATACATACATACCAGGAATGTAACTTTCAAATTTTATATGATGGACAAGTACTAGTTACTGTCTTATTTTCTCAATTAATATTATCTGCATCTGGAGCCAAAGGGCTTTGTTTCAAATGCTGAGATATTATAAAAGAAATGTTGGAGATTACAATTGTTTGCATGGTAAGTATCACTGGTATCCTATCATTACCAGAAACTAGGATGTCTATTTTTAAAGACACTCCTTTAGTATATAGTCATGAAACACAAATTTTGTAGTTTCAACCAATTAAGTTTTAATTTAGTATTTTAACATATATAGGACTGTATGGGAAAAAATTTGCTAATATTAGCAACAAAATTTATATGAATTAAAATTTCAAACTAATCAATATTAAATTTGATGAAGCAGTATAGTGCCTAATATCATATTTCACACTTCATAGGAAATTTAAAACAGCAAAAATTTTATGGACAGAATCACAAATAAATGATGCGAATAGATGTTTCATAGCACCATAAAAATAAATATATATTTAATTTAATGGCTTTTAATATTTAGCAGTTCATAAGATCCAAGCAAAATAGAAAACTTGCAGATTAACCCTCTGTACTGCAGAACAGGCATCTGCTGTGCTTGCCTATTTCCATGCAGCACCCATTTGCCCTTCCGCCTCTAGCCCTCCCCCACCTCCTTGCAGTCCCATTCGGCTGGGACAGGCTTTTCCCTGCCCCTCGTTGCAAATCAGACACATGAACCAAGCCAATTAGAGCATCACCACTCCATGACTATAGTGATTGTTTGGAGCTGGACATATGATATTAGCTGGGTCACTGAAAGGCTGCTCTGGGATTTCTGAGCCTGTTTCCACTGGGTTGACATACTGGCAGAATATATGTGCTTGAATTCGCAATAGGTACCACTTGAAGCAAAGCTAAGCTTGAGATGACATATTCTATAACATGTCTAGAAAAACTACACAATAACTAAAGTGTAAGCAACAAATAGAATTCTAACTTTTTTTTTAACAATTTTTTTTTAACTGTGCTATTTATCTAAAAATACTTTTTTGGGCTGGAGATCTTAGTAGTAGAGTGCTTGCCTAGCATGCATAAGGCTCTGAGCTTGATCTCCAGTACTGCAAAAAGAACAATAAATCCCCAAACAAAACCAATAAATAAATAAAACTTTAAGTGTAGAGCACAAATAGTACACTATTCTTATATTCCCTTTCCCTCTTCTTCCTTCCCTCCCACACTCTCTCACTCTCTCTCTCTCTCTCACACACACACACACACACACAAACACACACACATGTGAACTTTCAAAAGAGGAGCACTACCTAAAGCACCAAAGAAAAGTGCTTATTTGATAATCTTGATTTAACAGTGGCAACTACATTGAATATATTTGGACTTAAAAACACATGAATAAATGCACTATATTTACTATGTCTCTTTTTCAGATAATTTGATACATGAATTCCAAAGTACAAATGCTATTGTAAAGAAAGTAGTTATCCATGCCATTATGTTTTACGTAAGTAATGCTCTCAATGAGGAAAAATTTACCTATGATAAAGAGAAGGCTAAGGACCTATGTATTTTAGAAAATGTTTGGGAATAGCCTAAGTAATCATATTAACTATTATTATTATTTTTTGGGGGGGTGGTACTGGAAATTGAACCCAGGGGCACTTAACCACTGAGCAACATCCACTGCCCTATTATTATTTTGAGACAGGGTCTCACTAAGTCGGTGAGGGCCTAAGTAACTAAGGCTGGCTTTGAACCTGCCTCAGTCTCCCTGGCTGCAGGGATTACAGGTATGCGCCACCACGTCTGGCTACATTAACTATTCTTAAACAAAAGAAAGAATTTCTATAAAATGAACTCACATATCCATGAGGCAGAATAGATCTAGTTATTCATATAAAATTATTAGTAATTAGTCTTACAGAATTTCAGAACCATCAGATTTAATCAATTATTTATATATATATATATATAATATATATATATATATATATATAGTCATTTAATTCTCACTCTCATGGGAATTTTAATGGGTATAGATAATTGAGTATAATAATCTCTTATAAGTTTTAAATGTTCATTTCGTTTGACCTAGTAACATTTGAATAGGCAGGATCCATATGAGGATACTCTTATTTGTTACAGAACAATCTGGAAGAACTCATATGTCCCAAAATTGGGGCCTAAAAGGATAAATAAACCATGATACAACAGTAACATGAAATACCATGTCATACAGACACTGGAAAATGTCCATAGTCTGTTTAGTCTGTTGTTAGTCTAGGAGGGAACAAGCTGTAGAATACTATGTGAGAAAGAATCTCACTTTGTTGTACTTTTTTTTTTTTTTTAGAGAGGAGAGAGAAAAAGAGAAACAACTTTATTTAGTTTTTCATCTGACCTTCGTTGCTCCAACGCTGAGTTGTGTATGTGGTGCTGGAGTTTTGAACTTGGGTCCTCGTGCATGCCAGGCAAGCACCTCAACTGCTGAGCCACCGCTCCAGCCCCTCACTTTGTTGTTCTAAAACTTACTGAAACACAACTGAACAGTTAGCAGTGGCTGTCTTGGGGAAAGGTGGATTCTGGGGAGATGCCTTTGCTTTTTTTTTTTTTTTTTTTTTTTAGAGAGAGACAGAGAGAATCAATTTTTATTGAGTTTTACACATGGCTTTTGTTGCTCCAACACTTATTTGTGTTTGTGGGTGCTGGGGTTGGAATCTGTGTACTTGTGCATGCCAGGCAAGTGCATTAACGACCAAGCCACTGGTCCAGCCCCCGCCTTTGCTTTTTAAGTAACACATTTCCAGTTAATTTTTTTTCCTAAAAAAATGTCATCTTAATGAGATCTATTTTATTTTTATTTTTTATTTAATTTTTTTTGTGGTGTTGGGGATCGAACCCAGGGCCTCATGCATGCTAGGCAAACCATGCTATGGCTCTACCACTGAGCCATATCCCCAGCCCATGCCATTATTTTTGTAATTCAAAGGAAGAAAAAAAAAAAACTCAAAAAACTTAAAGTCAAGTATTTCTACATTTAGAAGCACTTGTTTAAAACATTTATAAAGGCCCCTTTGCTTTTTATTCCTTAATTTATTAAAAGGACACAAAAGAATACTCCTGCCAATTTTTACAAAAGTATTTACCTTTAAAGTAAATACAGTCAATATTACAAGAAGAAAAATATATAGTTAACATTTACTGAAAATCTATTATGTCCTAATGAGGATTTTAAATGTTTGAAAGTCTTGTGTAATCTTCATTTATTAAGATCCTAGCTATAGCTGGACCCGGTGGTGCATGCCTATAGTCCCAGCTACTTAGAAGGTTGTGGCAGGAGGGTCTAAGCTCTAGCCAGCCTGGGTAACAGAATGAGACCCAGTCTGTTATTTGGGAAAAAACATCCTAGCTCCAAATAGCCTCCCCAACCCCACATTACGTCTTTGCTTGGGCGTAGGTACAGATCCTTACGCATAAGGCAGTGGACATCTGGTACAACTGGACAATCTGTGTCTACACAAGGAGGGACCCCAACTTGAAGATGCGGAATGGAAGTTACAAGATCCTGAGGTTTCAAGCGAAGATCAAAGGACAGAGTCTTTTCTCATTCCTCTGTTTTGCTCAGTTTTGGAAATTTGGAGCAAGGGAGAAATTTGTATCTTATTTCTTAGGATGTCCAGTCTGGTATTACAATGTAAATCTCCCAATTCTATTCGATAGTCTTTACCTTCTTTCAAGGTAAAGCCTTGAAAGCCTTTCTAAAGCCTACAAATGGCTTGAGAATGCAGCGCTGGTCTTACCGTCAACCTATAAGAAGCATTAGAAGACTAGTTTGGAAGATATAATAGTTGCTCAATTTTGGAAATGATATAAGTGTCATTGGTTTACCTGGGCAAAAATTTCTATAAGGCACCTGGGCAGATCAGTATGAATTATGTGTGTGTGGGGGAATCTGAGCTAGAAATAGAGATTTGGGAAGAAAGATGTACAGAGTAGGTAGGCTAGAGACAAGAAAGGAAAAAAAGGTAAAGAAAAATAAGTTTATAAAAGAAAAATAAAAAAGGATGGTAAGAGAGTCAGATGAGTGTAGAGTCAAGAATAACAAAATGTTTCAGAAAGGATTATAAAGGGAAGCAGGGTCCAAAACAACAGAAAGGATCAATACTAAGTTAAGGGCTATAACATGTTCTCCGAATTTGGGAATTGGGATGTATTTAACAATTTTTTTTTTAAGAGAGAAGGACAGAGAGAGAGAGAGAAAGAATAGATTTTATTATTTTAGTTTTTCATGTGGCTTTCGTTGCTCCAACACTCTGTTGTATACCTAGTGCTGGAGTTTGAACCTGCGTCCTCATGCGTGCCAGGCAAGTGCTGTAACTGCTAAGCCACTGCTCCAGCCCCATATTTAATGATTTTAATGTGAAGTTACAGAAAAATTTCTGGGTCAGAAACCAGAATGCAATGTGTTTCCAAAACTGGAAGAAGGTACATCTAAAGATTAAGTTTTGAGAAGCAAGAAATAAATTATATAGCTTTTTTCTCATGTAGAGGGAGGGCTTGGTGAAGATAAGAATCAGGATGGAAGAGTACAAGGCTGAAGGAAATGTCTGAGTTTAAAAAAGGAGGAAAAGGAAAATACAAAAAATACAGAGGGAAGGAAGCTCCATAGCAGGCAGAAAGGTGGGAAGGAAAGAGGCTAAAAAATGACTGGACTTAGAATTGAGGAGGGATGATGTATGGGTGTGGAGAAGTGGCTCAGTGGTTGAGGCGCTTGCCTGGCATGGGTGAGGACACAGGTTCAAACTCCAGCAGCATATGCACAACGGAATATCAGAACAACAAAAGCCACCTGAAAAACTAAATAAAAAAAAATTGATTCTCTCTTTCTTCTCTCACTGTCCTTCTCTTAAAAAAAAAAAGGAGGGCTGGAGCAGTGGCTCAGCAGGTCCAGCACAGGTCCGGCACTTGCCCAGCATACGAGAGTACTCGAGTTCAAACCCCAGCACCACATACACAACTAAGTGTCAGAGGAATGAAAGTCACATGAAAATGAAAAATTAGATAAAAATTGCTTCTGTCTCCCACTGTCCCTCTCTCTTAAAAAAAAAAAAAAAAGGCAGGGGGATGATGCAGAACAGCCGGATGAAGCTTTGAGGATATAAGCAATTCCAGAACTCCAGAGAGCAAATTCAAACAGCCAGGGATAATGTGGCTATACTCAGTTCCAGGTGTTGCGACCTTAGCCATGATGATAAGAAAAAGGTTGCCAAAATTCTAAATCACAGATGTCCTGCAGTGACATGAATATCCACTTTATTAGCTATGGGAGTGGGCGTGGGAAAAGAAGAAACATTACCATGTACCCAGTCTTTATGTGAGTATCTGAACCTACCACAGGCCTACAAAGCAACAGGAAGTAAGACAACATGGAGAATTTAAATCTTCTTTGTTTTTGTAATAATAAGAGTGTCTAAGTGTTTTCTCAGTAGATACATGCTCTTTTTAAACACCAGAAGTGTGAATGGTTTGATCTTCAGGGGAAATTATAATCAGATAGCATCCAAAAGGTTACTATGATACAGTTAAATTATCTCTGCCTGTCACAGGTTAAAGAACATTTAAATTCTGGAAGTTCACATCAGCTTTTTCCAGATAACAAATCTTAAGTACCTTCCTATATTCACTCAATTAGTGATCTTGGGCCTTGATAACACTGCAGAGAGAAACTTTCCAACTATCATTCAAATCATATCTAAAAAGGTGGTCATAAATATTTTAAAACCTAAGTGAACTAATAAGACCTAGACCCATTAAGGA
The DNA here is from genome assembly GCA_004027875.1 of Aplodontia rufa. Classification (NCBI taxonomy): domain Eukaryota; kingdom Metazoa; phylum Chordata; class Mammalia; order Rodentia; family Aplodontiidae; genus Aplodontia; species Aplodontia rufa. The sequence continues at coordinate 5,657 of PVKS010006999.1, read as the reverse complement.
TAAGATCTTTTACAACAAATTAAATAAAACAATTTATTGAAGTCTGGACTCAAGATAAGCTAGATTTACAAGCTGACCTTTTATTCATTTAAAGAACAAAATTAGCTCTAATTGCATTAGAATGGAATCCAGTAAATTTCCCCAAGTCTTCTAATGTGGCATCCATGTAAGAACGGCTGTAATTGTTTACAAGTAAGATGGAAATGCTTTGATATAATCTTTCCACTTGTTTTACTGTGTCGTAAAAGCATTTCCCAAAACCTAAGGCTAGATTTTCTGACAGTATACTAGTTTTTCTCCTTAAACATACTACATCTTTGGTGTTAATGAACAAATTACAGTATGTCAGAGAAAAATTAAATCTGGACTTTAAATTCTAGGTCAGTAAAAAATAAAGGAGTGATGTAAAGAACTCTTTGTCTGAAAAAATCAGAATTCTGGCTGAAGACACAAATGGGAAAAATTTTAAATACCTGCTTCCTCTTGGAGGTGGATTAGAATTACAGCTGAGATACATGACTTTTGGATCAGGGAATTTATAAGCACAATACAGTAACAAAGCTAATACACATAACCTACAGCTTCTGTTCCAGTTGTTCAGCAACTGGGAAATTTCATTAATTAGCACCTTTCACTAGCATTAAAAATAGGTCAATTTAAATTTCAAGTAGAGTTGTTTAAAATTTAAATGCTATTAATAAAATTTAAATAAGCCATTCTTAAGATTTCTATTTTTGTTCTTTCTATTTCACTTCTAACATGAGTAAAATGCTTTAGAAATGTTTCAGTTTCAGGGCTGGAGTGATGGCTCAGTGGTTGGAGCTCTTGCCTGGTATGTACGAAGACCTGGGTTTAAACCCCAATACCACATACACAACTAAGTGTTGAAGAAACAAAGGCCAGATTAAAAAAATAAATAAAGTTGATTTCTCTCTTTTCTCACTCTCTTTAAAAAAAAAAAAAGTTTTAGTTCCAATAAGTTAACCAGGGCACAACAAAGAAAATTATTAATTATTAATCTTAAAAAAATCAAAAGCAGATAGTTTTACTGGAAGAGAAATAAAATTTGAAAAGCAAAAGCCTTCTAAGTCTAACAGCATGGTCCTCAGAAATGTTCCTGAACTTGATTTCTTAAGTTACCGTTTTTTAAAATCAGCTGTAGGTACTATTCTGTCATGGCTGTCTTTGCCTGTTCCTCAGCTTTTCACTGAGCTGTTTAGGTTTTCCCTTAGATTATGTGTTGGTTAGAGAAAAAGTCAATAAAAAATAGCTTTGTACCAGCTATAAAAACTGCTAAGGAGGACATTATCCTTGTCATCTAGTTCCATATGGAAATTAATTTTGAAATTCAGAGCCTTGAAAAACTTTGGCCTGCCCCTGCATTAAGAAACCAAGAAGCATCTTCCTTTTAAACAATGTATTTTGTGGGGCTGGGGTTCTAGCTGAATGGTAGACTGTATGCTTAGAATGTTCAAGGTCCAGGGTTCAATCCCCAGCATCCCTACCCAAAAAAATTATTTCTATTTTTGTCCTGAATGGTAGGGAGCTGAAATCATACTTGACACACAATCATTTGCTTCTTTTTCTTCTTTTTATCTCAGTTTCCTATTTCTATATCCCACTTTACTGTATGCCCTGTTATTAAGTTACCCTGAATTCATTGTGTCTGGAGTGAACTTTTCAAGTATAGAAAGGACAATGGAGAAAGTAGAATAAAAATCATTTAATATTGTTTCTCTAAAGAATTTATCATTAAAATACTACTGTATATTTTTCACTCTACTTAATGCTTTTTGGCTAAACTGCATTTTAAAATCTAAAAACTCTTTTTTTTTTTTAAGAGAGAAGGACAGTGAGAGAGAGAGAGAGAGAGAGAGAGAATCAATTTTTATTGAGTTTTTCACAAGGCTTTCATTGCTCTGACACTTAGTTGTGTACGTGGGACCTGGGTTTGAACCCGCGTACTTGCGCATGCCAGGCAAGCACTGCAACCGCCGAGCCACCACCCCAGCCCTAAATACTCTTATTTTTTAAAAAAATATTCTAAATGATTACTTTTGTAACTGCCTATCATTATTTTCTATCGTTATTGTCAAAAGGCTTGGGTCATACAAAGACAACAAACATCTGCACTTATTTATTAAACCTCTTATGTTCTTCAAAATATTCGCACTTATTTATTAAATCTCTTATGTTCTTCAAAATTAATAAGAAAAGCTTTAGCTTCCACTTTCATAGTATACTGAAATAATTTAAAAACAATAGCTGTCAAAAAATCCTTTACTGGGCATAAACTGCACTTTGTGAACTGTGGCAAAAATAATGAATGGCATGAAAAGGAACACATCAGATTTTCAGTACCTCTGCAGTAAGAGGACTGGGGGATGAAAGAATTTGATGAGTGTAGGAAATCAGAAAGTTAGCCAAAAGAAAATAATGCAGCAGTAAAGGAGTGTCTGAAAAATATCTTAACATAATTTGAGTATTTTGAAAACAGGGTACTTTGTTAAACAAAAAAAAACTCAGAATTATCATCAATGACCCTGTTCTCAGAAAGGCATCATAAATGATTCCTGCATCATCAGATCAAATATATTATTAAATATTAAAAAGAAAGAATGACCAAGCATTTTGGAACATCTGGAGGGGCTTAACTAGTCACCCCTTTTCTGGTGAGCTCACGGAATACAGGCAGGAATGTCCTGAGAGCAGAGGAGTCCCGTGGATCACAATTTCCCCATTACCGCATCCCCGACTACCAGAGTGAGCAGAGAGGCAGGGCAGAAGCTCTGGGCTCAAGCAGAAGGGTGGATGAGTGCATGGAAAAGGGCAGAAGCTCCCTTTTTAGGACTTGTGAGAGGACAGCATGTGGACACAGAAATGGGAAGGGGAAAAATGCTTACTCCCCACCCCAATATTATTTCCCAAAAGCTTTGTGCAAATTTATATTGCATTTTTCTTAATACTTTGAGAAATACCAATATTAAAATTATGATTTTTATACGAGGCTCCTTTAACAGAACTGTTAGTTTTATAAATCTAGGTGTACATTTAAACTTAGAAAAGCTGCAGGTCCTATTCTGCCATGCCTTTCTTGATAATACTCCCTAATAATCCTTTCCCCAACAAATTTCATAACATTGCTGTTTTCTTCATAGAAATGAATAACAGCCAATTCCTTCCACACTCATTCAAAATGAGTGAATTCAGCAAAAAATCAGACTGGGATGACAAATCACAGCTGTGCCGCCACTGGCCCATCTCAGCACAGACATTCCAATTACCATATTTTTTGCTACTGAGTCCAGGGAGGGACCCCAGGATCCCGATCAACAGAGTTCCAGGCAGCTGGGCCTGGGCAAGCCAAAGCCTATCTGCTATCCTGGTATCAAGGCAAAACTTGACTGTAAGGCGGGACACAGACTTTTTAGCAATTACCTTGAAGGTATTGTTTCCCTATTCATATTTTGTGTTGTTGAGACTATAATTTAAGGGTTGGATTTTAGTTTTAACTTCAATGTAGACTATAGGGAACTCCAGATACCTATCACTGGAAAACATGTTAAAAGAAAGTTATCCTGTATTTTAACACTGTCAGGAAGAGGTACTGGCCTCGGCATAGATCCCTTTAGAACAGTTTTCAGGAATGTGAAAGCAAGGGAAAAACAAGTTACCTCTGTCTTGCTTCAAAGAACAATAATAGAGAGCAGAGGAAACGATCTAACCTCAAAGTACTTTTCCGGATCAAGGGCAGAAGACATAACTTCTTTAAGACTTAGAAACTAAACATTGTCTTAAAAATCTTCCAAGGAGAGGGTATAATTTGAACCTTGTAAAGCTTTTTCTTTTTCCCATAATTTCAAAATAGTCCACTCTCTGCCTGTCCTTCAGCAATAAACACTTCTCCCTATCCATGGACTATTCAATCTCCCTCATTTTTGAACCACAGTCTACTCATTTATTTCACTTTAAAAGAGTATGAGTTCACTCCCTAAGTGTGTACAAGCCGAGTCATTAACACACAACTTGTATGAATCTTTCACCACTTTTCCATTCTTACAGTCATGGAATAAGCCATGTGTCCTTATGCTACAACCATAAAGGATTACTGCAATTAAAACATCATATAGTTTTCATATGTCACAAAATATTCTTTTTAAAAAATGTTCAGCCATTTAGAAATGCAAAAGTCATTCCGTTTGTAGGTCATACAAAAACACAGTAGGTTGTAGTTTACAGGCTACTGATTTAGAACTCCACCCAAAACCCCATATGACTAAGTTCTATTTTACATAAAATTCTATTACTATTTGACTTGAACTTCTCTCTTATTTTTAATTTAAAATGTAATATATTTTATTTGATCTCTTTGCTCATTGTAAGGATTTTTAAAAAATCTGCCTTGATTGAATGATTAATCTGTCATGAGCACTGGGGTTATTTACCTAAATATCTGAAAGCTTACATGTTTACAATATTGGACTTTTTCCAGGGCAATCTGTCTAGAATCTCTGTCTTACAATTTCTGTCAAACCGGATATTTTGTTCTAGAATAACAGGATCTATTCTCCCATCTTCCAATATCTTAGGTGTATGAGTGATTTAACGAAGGGAGGAAATAGAATAAATTGCCAATGAAATGACTGAAAGATGCACAAGGGCACTGAGATGAATGTAACTATCAATGCCTTTTCACAAACCTTATTTCTCCAAAGGGAGTGAGCAGGACAAACTTCCCTGTGAAAGTTAAGACTAAGTAGTGGTGAGTTATTGAGAAAACAAAATTAAATATCAACTGGCAGGAGAGATTTTTTGAGTGATGAATAAGAGAATACCTTCTCCTTAGAGAAATGAGACAATATGTAGAATTTTCAAGGAGATGATGTGAAGAGTTATTTTGGTGGTCTCCTTTATCTTTACTGGTTGAGAAATGAGGACATCATTCAGCCTATGCAGGTGGACGAGGTCACTAGGTTTACCAATACCTGGTTTAAAAAAGGCTGAATACACAATATTTTTGCTAACATTTTCTAAGCTTGTTGGCACTACTACCACCTACTGTCTGGATCTTTATTGGTACAATCAGGAAGAATAATGTGGAAATTATTCAGAGAATTTGGGAAAGAAAATATGAATCATTTGGATAAGGTGTTTTAAATCTTCAGAGGAGCACATGCTTTGCTGCAAGACCATGTCTGCCTCTCTATTACCACCCCTCAAAATCATCCTGGGCTTCTTCACTGCTCTATATTTGGAGCTGACAGAGCCAGAGGCATAAAACACACACCAACTTTAAGAAATGAACCAATGAGAACACAAAGCAGATTTTCTGTTTCTACTTTACCTACTACATAAATTCATTAAGTCCTACTTTCACTTTTATGGTTCATATTAAAGATGAATAAAAGAAAAATATACAACTAATTTACTTTACAGGATGGGTTGATAATAATGATTGTGAGAAAATTAAAACAAACGGCAAACACAGGGTTTACATTTCTAGCTTTAACCTTTTTTTCCCCTTTTTTGCAGGACTGGGGATTGAACCCAGGGCCTTTTATATGCTAGACAAGCACTCCTCCACTGAGCTACATCCCTAGCTCTGCACATCCAGTCTTTTTATTTATTTATTTATTTTTTATTTTTTTATTTTTTTT